>PVIU01015109.1:0-49539 GCA_004026605.1 Ondatra zibethicus
AATGACCTTGTACTCTTGAACTCCTACTTCCGCTTCCAAAATGCTGGGATCACAGGTGTGCACTGCTGTGCCTGGTTTATGTATTGCTCTGGATGGAACTCAGGGCTTGGTGTGCGTGCTAGGGAGCAGTCTACGAACTGAACTCCCTCCCTAGTCTGAAAGGCTGATAGTTTCACATATGGCGGACTTTTGATCCACTTGAGGTTTTTTTGTATTTGATATGTAAGGTTGCAAAACAAAGCATATATATATATATATTTACACACATATAACAACAAACATATGTGCATGTATAAAACAACAGAGTATATATCAATATGTATATATATAAAGCAACAACATATATATCTACATATATCAAGGAAATGGCAGTAACTGAAGGGAAACCTAGCCTAGTGTTTTCTTTCTCATCAGGTTTCAGAGAAAACAGAAACTAAGTGGCTCCGGGGATCTTCAATGTGGGGACCCACAGATAGCCTTATCAGCTGGCTCTGCCACAGTGAGTCAGTGCTGTTCCTTTCCCTTTGTCACTTGTAGTTTGCTAGGCATTTATTTCTTTGGAGAGAGACTGGCTCCCTTTAGCTTAGTTGCTCACTTCTGACCTGGAAAAAAACGAGAAGTCTCCATGGACAGTTCCACCAAGACAGCATAAAATGGAGCAAAGATGACCCCTCCCCCCAAAAAATACAGGTTTTCCTATGAGAAAGAGTTCCTAGGAAGATAGAACAAAAGATGTTAATTAAAACTACTAATTCTGCTTTCCGCCGGGATTGAGTGAAGTATATAGGGCTGCGAGTCAAAAGTGTCTAGAGGCCAGTTTTGAGCCCCCGTGTGCTAAGAATGCTTTTTCCACTTTTAAAGGATTTCTTTTTCTACTTTGAGATGATACACGGATAAGCTATTCAGGCTGCTTTCAGATTCCTGAGCTCAAGGGATCCTCTGGAGTAGCTGAAGCCACAGGGAAGTGCCACTATGCCTGGCTTCTAAAGGATTTGCAAAGAATGGCACAAAATATCTACAAAGCTGTGTTTGATAAGGAATTTTTACCAAGTGTTTGAAAAACACAGTTCAACAAACAACAACAAAATACCCAACTTAGGCCAGAGAGAGAGGTAATTGATTGAGTGCTTGCCTAGTATGCTGGAAGCCCTGGATTTGATCCTTCGTGCAGCATAAGCCAGGCATGGTGGCACATTACACTCCTGTAATTCTAGAGTTGGGGGCCTTGAGAATCAGAAGTTCAAGGTCATCCTCATTTACATAATGAGTTGACACCAATCTGGGGTACATGAGACCCTGTTGCAAACAAACAAAACCAAATGAAAACCAACACATTTTCTGATTTCGTTTATGTGAAATGAACAGAGCTAGCAAACAAAAGCCTGAGGCTCACAGATGTTGAGTGATTGCCAAGAACTACAGGTTTATTTGGTGTGTGTGGTGACAATCGTAAGAATAGTTGTACAACATAGTAAATACACAAACCGGTGAAATAGACACTTCAGCGGCTTAATGCAAATCATAACTTAATGAGATTTGGTTTTTTTTTTTTTAAATGAGAAGCTTGTTTGGCTCATCAAGATGGCTCAGTGGATAAAGGTACCTGCCGCCAAATCTGACAACTTGAGTTCAGTCCCCAGGACCCACATGGTAGAAGGAGAGAACTGACTTGCTCTGGTTGCTCTCTGACCTCCACACAAGGACCAAGCACTGTGGCGTGTACACACACACACACATACACACACACACATTCTTATACACACTAAATGAAATAAGAGAGGAATATAATTATTTTAAAGACAAGAAGAAAAGTAAATCTGCTGGAGAGTATGTGTGCTGCAGATCGCCCCTGTTGTTTCCTTCCTGGCCGCTGGTAACTCTATGTCCAATACCAATGGAAGGAGGGGGTGCAGAGAGTGACGTCAGGCATCTGTGTCCTAGGCCTCCCAACTCATTATCTAACCACAGCCCAAGCAGAATGGGGGGAATATTTTGTTCCCTAGAGGGTTTGGAAATAGCCAAAGGTTTCCAATTCCAAGAAACAAACTTTTGGGGACACTGGACGATTTGAGCAACTTTCTCTTCCTGGAAGGTATTTCCAGGGGTTGCTAACTGCCTGCTACTTGCAATTTAACAGCACAATTCATTTTCTTCACTAAGGCCGATTCTTCTAACACCCTGCAACATTTACAAATTGCTTTGGGAGAAGAAATCCTTAGAAAGTGCTCTAAGTAAGACCCTGTAGCCCTCATCATAAAACATTTAAAGTCAATTTAAAGCACGGATTTGGACAGAAACTGAAGGCTGTTTCATCTTGCTCCTTCAGGATTAGAGGTGCCGCAGGAGCCTCTCAGAAAAATGCCCTCCGCTTGCTCTAGGGAATGTTCCGAAGTAGGCCTTTTTGTCTGGGGCTCTATTCTTTATCTTGCCTTAGATGCTTCTGGCGTCCTGCCATTCCCCAGGCCAAACTAATCTGTGATCTCCTTCCGGCATTTATCATGGGGGTGGGGTATTTACTGGAGATGTAACTCAGGGTTCACATATGATAGGCCAGGGCTCTACCACTGACCTATACCCCCAGCCTTTCTTCATTTTTATTCTCAGAAAATTGCTAGTTTTCCCAGGCTGGCCTTGGACTTGCAATCCCCCTGCCTCAGCCTCTACAGTAGCTGGAAATGATGTATGGAGTCACCTTGTTTAACACTATTCTATGAAGTGGATGGGTGGGACCCTGAAAGCAGAGTCCAGAGGGCCCCAAGCCGGGCTTTCTTCAGCTTGGCTTCTTTCATGTAACCTGGCCTCTACTGGGATTTACAGTGGGAGCTTCGATCTACCCTCCATAGTTGGCTAATTTTTTGTTCCCCTCTTTGTACCAGCTCCCACTTATTCCATGTGCTCAATTTGGCTTTGCCTGAAAGTTCTAGATCCTGGGTCAATCCCTCGGTATGTTTACTGGAGAATTACCACACAGTTCTCACTTCTTTCTCCTACTAACTTCTCACCAGAAGCTCCCAGCTGTCCTAGAACACTCTCTATATAGATCAGGCTGGCCTTGAAGTTAGAGATCTGCCTGCTTCTGCTTCCCTTGTACTGAGAATAAAAGCATGCGTCACCACTGCCCAGACATTGTATGGAATTGAATCCCAGTACTTCAACACACAGAGGCAGAGGCAGACAGATCTCTGTGAGTTCCAGGCTAGCCAGGGTGACCTTGTCTGAAAAGCAGAGAGGATGTGGGGAGGCTGGAGAGATGGCTAAGGGATTAATGAGCACTTGTTGGTCTTGTGAAGGACATGGTTTCAGTTCCCAGCACCTACATGGTAGCTCATATCCATCCATAACTCCAGTTTCAGGTGGTCTGACACCTTCCAACCTCTTGGGCACACTAGGTGGAAAAACACCCAGGCACATAAATTAAATAAATAAATCTAATCTTTAAGAAAAGAACGGACTTTTACAAGGAAAAGAGAAGTGGAGAAAAGAGACATGTACGGTTGTAGCTCCACTAGATCGAAGTTGCCTAAAACTTGACAAGTGCCGAGGACTCGAATCCTTGTTTCCTATCACTATTAAGAAACCTAGTGTCCAGGTGGAGCCCCAGGGTGAGACTTTAGCAGGAGACAGAGTTGAAGATGGTGTGAGGATTCCCTAGTCAGCAGATCAGAACTGCCCATGATCTAGACCTTCCAGGCCATCATCCCATCTGATGGAGGCAATTCCTCCATTGAAATTTCCTCTTCCCAGCTGACTCTAGTTTGTGTCAAGGCCACAAACACTAACTAGCACACTACTCCTTAGACCGCCTCCTTCCTCTTCTTCACACAGTCCCCCGTCTACTTTCATATACATACACATATTTTTTTTAAGATTTGTTTATTAATTATACATACAGTGTTCTGCCTGCATGTACATCAGGTCTCATTACAGATGGTTGTGAGCCACCATGTGGTTGCTGGGAATTGAACTCAGGACCTTTGGAAGAACAGGCAGTGGTCTTAACCGCTGAGCCATCCCTCCAGCCCCCATATTTTTGTTTTTAAATCTAGGTTCTACATATGAGAGAAAACAGGGTCCTTGTCTGAGTCGAGTTTATTTTCCCTTATCTGATGGTCTTCGGCTCCATTTATTTTCCTACAAGTGTGATTTCATTTTTCTTTACAGAGGAATGAAATCCCACTGTGGACACACACCATGTTTGCACTAGCTATCTATAGTTGGTGGAAACCTACACTGATCCCATCTCCAAACGACTGGGAATAGAGCCGCAATGAGCATGCACCAGCAAGTGTCCCTCTCGAGAGTCCTTCAGGCATATACCAAAGAGTACGGCTAGATCATAGGGTGTAGTAATGAGGGGCTCGGGCTGCGTTCCCGGTGCTGGGCCCCTTGTTCTGTCTCACCCGGCTCCCGGTGCGTACCCGAAATAATTACACAGAAACTGTATTCATTTAAATACTGTCTGGCCCATTATCTCCAGCCCCTTATTGGCTAACTCTCACATATTATTTTAGCCCATCTCCATTAATGCGTATCACCACTTGAGTTGTGGCTTACCGGCATGAGTCTAACCAGTGTCCATCTTGTGCTGGAGAAGCATGGCGTCTCCCACACTGCCTTCTCTCTCACAGCATTCTGTTCTGTCTACTCCACCCACCTAAGGGCTGCCCTATCAAAAGGCCAAGGCAGTTTTCTTTATTCATTAATGGTAATCACAGCACACAGAGGGGACCCCAAATCATCCCTAAGGACCCTCCTACACCAATAGGGTAGTTCTATTTTGATTTTAAAGTTTTCCATTTTATCTTTTAGATTTATTTATTTTATTACTTTATATGTATGAGTGTTTTGCCTACATGTATGTGCATATACTATATGAGTGCTTGGTACCCTCAGAGGTTGGAGTTATAGAAGGTTTTTGTGAATTGCCATGCTGATGCTATAAATTGAACATGGCTCAGTGCTCTTGACTACTGAGCTAACTCTCTAGTCTTCCATTTGAATTATTCTTATTTTATGTGTAAGGGTGTTTTGTTGTATGCACGTCTGTACTCCAGTGCGTTCTGTGCCCACAGAGGCCAGAAGAGAGAACAGATCCAATGGGACTGGAGTCTCAGATGGTTGTGAGCCACCAAGTAGGTACTGGGAATTGAATCTGGGTCCCCTGGAAGAGCAATCAGTGCTTTGAACTGCTGAGCCATCTCTCCAGTCCCTAATTTTAGTTTTAAAAGAAAGCTCCGCACTCATGCTATACAAGTATAACACTCCCACTGATGGAGAATAAAAGTCCCCTTTCTGAATCCCCCTCACTGGCATTCCTTGTCCTTTGTCTCCTTGGTGATGACCATCCTGACTGGAATGAGATGGAATCTCAGTGTAGATGTGCGTGTCTCCAGTAGATAAAGATGTTGAACATTTTTGCATGTTTATTGGCTATTTGTGTTTCTCCTTTTGAGGACTGTACAGCTCATTGGCCTGTTTAATTATGGAACATTTGCGGTTTATTTTTGATGTTTAGGTTTGGCAGTTCCTTATACGTTCTAGATGCCAGCTCCTTGTGTGATGCACACGGGCTTTCTTCCATTCTATAGGCTGTGCCACCACTACATTCACTACTTGCTTCACTCTACACAACTTTCTTAATTTCCTAATGACTCATTTGTTGACTGTCACTGTTATATCCCGTATATACTTTGTCCTCCTGTACTTTGCAGAAAGTCCTTGCTTATGCCTGTATCTTTCAAAAATTATTATTTTTTAATGCTATATGTATGTATAGCTAGTACCCACAGAGGACAGAGGAGGAGAGAATCTGACCCCCTGAAACTGACTGGAGTTAGAAACAGTTGTGAGCTGCCAAGTGGGTACTGGGAATCAAACCCAGGTCCTCCGCAAAAGCAGCCAATGCTTTTCTGTGCCATCTTTCCAATGCCAATTATGCCTGTATCTTGAAGTGTTTTCCTTATATACATTTTTTCTTCAGTAGTTTGAAATATTCAGGCATTACAGTAAAGGTAGTTGACCTATTTTGAATGAATTTGTGAACATGATGAGAGATACTGATCTAGTTTCATTCTTCTATGTTTGAACATCCAGCATTTCCAGAAATATTTGTTGAAGAGAGCTACAACTTTGTCCATGTTTAGCTTTGACACCTTGGGCACACATCAGCTGGCTCTAGTTGTGTGACTTTCTGGATTCTTGATTTTAGTCCATTGGTCTATGCACACACGCTTGAGTAAGTACCATGCCAATTTAAAAATTGCATTTATTGTATGTGTGTGTGTAGGCCAGAGGAGAACTTGTGGGAGTTCGTTCTCTCTATCCACCATATTTCCTGGGCATTACACTAAGGTGGTTGTGCCTGGCAGCAAACATCTTTACCTGCCAAGCCATCTTACTAGGCTCCTTGCTATTGTTTGAGACAGAGAACAGGGGTTCTCTGTGGAGCTCTGGCTAGCCTCCATACCTGCCTCAGCAGTCTGAGTGTTGGGACTAAAAGTATAAAACACCATGCCTCGCTTACTTTTTGGGGGATAGTTATGGTTTTGAAGTATAATTTGAGCTCGGGTATTATGATACATTAAGCATTGTTCTTTATCTTCAGGATTGCTGTAGTTATTCAGGCTCTTCTGTAATTCCATATGAATTGTAGTAGTTCTTTTTCTAGCTCTGAAAGACTATTAGAATTTTGATAGATTTTGTTGTCGTTTATTTATTCATTTAATTTTATCAGTAGCGAGGCTTCCTTTATTTACTTATTGTTGTGTGTAGATTAGGGTGTATTTGCCATGGCAAGTGTAAAGGTTGGACAGCTTTGTAGAATTGGTTCTCTCTGTTTGCCTTATGTGGGCTTTGGGGATTGCTAGGATTGAATGGTAAGTGCCTAGTCACCTCGTCAGCCTCTTATTTTTTTTAAGGGTATGTCTATTTGTGGGTATATGCCAGAAGAGGCCAGAATCACTGGATTCCTCTGGAGCTGGAGTTACAGGTAGGTGGAAGAGCTGGGAATCAAACTTGGCTTCTTTACAACAGCAATATAAACTCTTAAATACTCAGCAATCTCCAGCTCCCTGTGTTGTTTTAATTAATTAATTAATTTTGTTTTGTTTTGTGCTTTTGGACAAGGTTTTTTTTCTGTGTAGCCCTGGATGTCCTGGAACTCACTGTGTAGACCAGGTTAGCCTTGAACTCAGAGATCCACCTGCCTCTGTCACCTCCCAAATGGAGTACTGGGATTAAAGGCTTTAGCCACCATGCCACCCAGCTCTCATTTTGGTTTTAAAGTGAAGATGCTTGAACCCATCCCTAAAAGACTGTGTAAGAACGCAGAGTCCTTACAGCAATCATCTTCAAACAACAAATGCCTGGTACTCCTAGAAATGCGAAGGGTAGAGTGAACTGTTCCTGAAACACTCCAAGCCACATTAGAAAGCCACAGACATCAGACTCGAAATATTCATGTTGTAACTCGATGTCACATTTTCCAGCCCGGTTCCGAGGCTGGGAAACAAGGAGACAGTTGGACTGTTTGTTTGGAGATTCTTCAGTGAAGTTGACGAGCTTCTCTCTTTCCAGGAGTGCTTGGAAATTCCAAGAAACTTCATGGATCATTTCGCTGCTCTTGATTTGCTCTCGGGTCATTATTGGCCTCCATCCCAGTCCTCCTGTGGTAGCCAATTCGCTCATTCCAGCAACCATTTCTTTGCAGGAGTTGCTTCTAACCTTTCAACGTGTGTCCCAAATATTTAGTGATGGACTCAATCCAGTAGAAGGCTTCCCCCCTCCCCCCAAAACTCATTTAAATCATTTAGGATAAATGAATGCTATAAGCTGAAAAAAACATTGCATTTGCCCCAGCCTTGTTCTTTTTTGTTTGTTTGTTTGTTTGTTTTGTTTTTTTGTTTGTTTTTCGATACAGGGTTTCTCTGTAGCTTTGGAGCCTATCCTGGAACTAGCTTTTGTAGACCAGGCTGGGCTCAAACTCACAGAGATCCGCCTGCCTCTGCCTCCCGAGTGCTGGGATTAAAGGCGTGTGCCACCACCACCCGGCGCCCCCCAGCCTTCTTCTTCCTGGCTGGTGCCTCCTTCTTTGATGTAGCAGTTCCTGGGGCCCCTTCCGTTCTGCCTCTCACCTTCCTGATTCACCCAAGGGCACTTGGACTTTAGTGATCCATCGGTCCCATTGAGCATGCCAGTCAATAGAGCTCGTTGATCAGTGAAACTAAGTTCTCTCTATGTTCTTGTTTCCTTCAGGTTTAGTATGGGGTGCAATGTCTGCCGTTGACGACCTGACCCTGTAGTTGGTTGAGAAGTAAGGTCATGGAAAAATCGGTTTTCTTCTGCAGGGGAGTGGGGCTGAACTGGGGTGCAGGGGAGTGGGGCTGAACTGGGGTGCAGGGGAGTGGGGCTGAACTGGGGTGCAGGGCAGAGCTGCATCAGGCACCTTGGCTCTGTTTATTGCTTGTTATTTCGAGACTCTCTTTTCATGGAAATGTCGCATGGCTCCAGTGCTGGACGAAGCGTGAGATGAGCTCCACGTGAGAGACATTGTCAGTATGTTCAGACATTAACGTTGCTCTTCCAAGATTCTCTTAGATGTTGGCTGCCCATGCCAAATGTGGAGGCTGTAGGTCTATGGGGGCTAAATCACCTGACTCACTCAGGGCCCAACAAGAACAAGAAGAAGGAAGGAAGCCATGTGGTCTCTTATTTCTTCAATGGACTAAGGGAACATGTATGTAATTGATGTATTGGAATGGCCCTGGTAAGCCCATATTGGCTTAATGATTAGTCATGTTGAGGCTTGGAGAATGCCGAGAGTCTTTTTGACAGACAGAATATATGGCTTCTAAGCGCTATACTTATCCACTGCTTCTGAGAGGGGAAACATACATCTAGGGTTTGCAGACAAATGACTACGTACAGCCTTGGAGGAAGGACAGGGAGTCATGGGCAATAATCAGAATGCCACCCCCGCCCCCGCCTCCTGCCTCCAGGAAAAACAGAAAGCATATTAAGGACAGGAAGAAACCATTTAGCCTAACTTTTCCATCTTTGTGGGATTTTCTTTAATCACATCTTTCAGCTCTTTCGCCATCCCTGACACTTCCTGACTTCTCCTTGAATGAGTCTAGGTGTCTCTGTCCAGAGCCTGGGCCGTTCTCACGCTGGCACTGGCTCCATGGCCCAGCCTCTGATAAGCTTTTCCATATGCTTGGGGCGCTTTGTTCTCGCAGTACTAGGTTTTTACAACTTCCCATTGACTTGAAGTACGGATTTTTTTTTCCATCGGGCTCTTTAGGGATTTGCACCTCCTGCTAAGACACAAATTATTTTCTCAGTTGTGTCATGTATTTTCCTAATTTTTCAAATCTCTAATACGAAGCTTTTCCATAGAAGGACCAGCTGGAAGACTACAGGAAGGGATAACCTGCGTGGAATCTCAGTTTTCAGGTAAATTCTCAGACTGTCTTAAGCAGCATAGAATGAACAAAATCTCAAGGCCTTTGCTATAATGATTCAAAGGCCCATGGGTCCGGATATTTCCAGTCCTCTTGTTATCTAGTCACCCAGTGTAGAGTTCAGACCTCTCCTTCTAACTGGAGCTAAGCAGAGGAAAAATGGTGGTTCAGGGAAGCTTCCCTGGGGTGGTAATTGGAATGAAGTGGAGATGGCTGCCTTCCCTCCCCCATCAGAACAGGTAGCAGCATGTGGAAGGTGCTCCATCACCATTTGTTGGATGTTACTGCTTTAAATAACTTTAGTGTTGCTTCTGAAAGCAACCAGTGCTAAAAATACAGAAAACCTAATAGTTGTCTTCGCATTTGCGCCAGACTAATGCACCTAGAAAATGGCAGGGGACAAAACAGGGGTTTTACTGCCGCATATTAGAACCACCTGGGGAGCTTTTAAAACCTACTAGTCCCCAGGCTTTACCCCCAGGGACTTTGCTCTCACTGGCCTGGGGTGGAGCCTCACTGATGGGAGATTTTAACAGCTCTCCAGGCGATTCTAATGTGCAGCCAAGGTTAAGAGCCTTCAGTGAGAAGGGAAGAACATGGCCCTTGGGTTATTCAGAACTAGATTCAAATCTTTGCTTGGCCCCTTAATAACAGTGCAATCTCTTGAGCCTCAGATTTGTTGTTCATAAACCATGGCTCACAATACTACCTCTATTGAAGGAATGAGCTAATGCATATAAAACTTAATGCCTGGCATACAAGCCTCTCAACATAGGCATGCTATCTTAAACTGGAAAGCTCCAGCGGCTTCTAGAAACAATCCTTATTTAAATTTTTGTCCAGCTCAGAAGACATAAGATGGAGGAAGAAATTTTCTTTTGAAAAGCTCACAAGGAAGAACATTTCACTTAAGGTTCACCTTTTACATGTAGGCATTTTGGATCCGAAAGAGTTTGAAGATGTTGGATTTGGGTCATCAGAAGTTAGAAACTGAAACATAAGCAAAGCAGTCTGCCTGATTTACAAACGCTCAGCTGAGGGAGACGGGGTTTGACTGCAATTCCTATCAAAGAGACCTTGGGA
The DNA here is from genome assembly GCA_004026605.1 of Ondatra zibethicus. Taxonomy (NCBI): domain Eukaryota; kingdom Metazoa; phylum Chordata; class Mammalia; order Rodentia; family Cricetidae; genus Ondatra; species Ondatra zibethicus. Next base: position 10,545 of record PVIU01015109.1, read on the forward strand.
GCCTGAGCTGATCACAAGTTCAATGAGGGCGGCAGCACTGTGGGACTTCTAAAACATTCTAAGGAAGAAAAGGGAACTCTTAGGGCTCCTGTGCTGTCTGAAGCAGGCCCCTCCTGAGGTTCACAACTATCCCTGAGCATATGCCAGGGGGACTGTGGTGAATGCAAAGGAGGGAGACAGCAAAGACAAAGTGTCTCACGCAGAAAGCTGAGGAGGGAACAACTGGGTTTTGGAAAAGCTGTGTTCTCTGTCCTTTAAGTCTTACCAAGCAGAAAGATTCCCCTGCTTTCGCGTCGTACCAGGGAACAAATTATGAGAAGATCTGTTTCAGTTACTCATTAGGATCAGGCTCTTGGAGCATTTATTTATTTGTTTGTTTATTAACTACTTACTTATTTTAGAGATGAGCTCTCCCTCTTTTACCCAGGCTGACTTTGAACTCCTGGGGCACATTCTCCTGTTTGGGGCTTGTGTTAGTTACTTGAAGGTCACTTGGACCAGATACTTGACAGGAACAAGGGAGGGAAACAGTTTCTGAGGCTTCAGTCCATAATGGCTTGACTGCTCCTGTGCTTGAGCAGATAATGGTCGTGGGAGTCGGGGCCCGAGGTCACCGGTTCACATCCCATCAGACAGGAAGCAGACAACAGGTTGTCACCAAGGATGTGATATGTTCCCGTCAAAGACCTAACTGGTGCTACTTTCTACAGCTAGTCCCCACATTTCCAGCACCTCCCAAAATACTTCCTATCAGCTAGAAAGTAAGCATCTAAAACACAAGCCTGTTGGGGTATCTCAGAGTCAAAAACATAACAGCTCCTGGGTAGCTAGGAGCACCGGGAAAGAACATTATGGCAATTCTAAGAGACTATGATTCTGGAAGGAACTTGTTCTCTTTCTTTTTTTCAAGATGTATTTATTTTGTGTATGTGAGTGTTCCAGAAAAGGGCATCAGATCCCACTAGAGATGGTTGTGAGCCACCATGTGGTTGCTGGGAACTGAACTTAGGACTTTTGGAAGAGCAGTCAGTGCACTTAACTGCTGAGCCATCTCGCCAGCCTCTTGATCTATTTCTTATTGTGTGCTGTATTATTCATGCAGGAGTGTGTACTTATATGTGTATTTTGAGGTCAGAGGTCAGTATTCGTAGCTTGTGCAGAGGACCTGGGTTCAGTTTCCAGCATCCATGTGGTGACTGACAACCATCTAACTTCAGTTCCAGAGGATCTGATAGCCTCCTCTAGCTTTCTTGGGGACACTGCAACACACAGTGTACATACATACACCCATACACATAAAAGTAAAAATGTGTGTGTGTAGAGGGTTATGATGTGTGCATGGGGTGGGGGGACATTGTTCTCTGGTATGCTTGCAGAATCAGAGGAAAACTTAGTGGAGTTGGTTTTCTCCTTCTACCACGGGCCCCAGGGATTGAATTCAGGTTGTTAGACTTGACATGATAGCAGGCACCTTCAGCTGCTGAATCATTTTGCCAGCCCCTCACTGAACCCAAAGCCTCTCCCTGAACCTGGAGTCCACTGATTCAACAAGACTGGCCAATGATCCACATGTACCTACGCCCTTCACAGCACTGGGGTTACAGATGTACCACACTGTGCCAGCCTTTTTTTTTTTTTTACATTGGTGCTAGGGATCAGAACTCACATCCTTGTATTTTTTTTTGGCAGGCACTTTACCAACTAAGCCACCTTTCTGGTCTGAACTTTGTTCTTTTAACGCCTTGTTTATTTATTTACTTATTTATTAGTTTTTCAAGACAGGGTTTCTCTGTGTAGCCCTGGCTGTCCTGGAACTCACTCTGTAGACCAGGTTGGCCTCAAACTGGCAGAGATCTGCCTACCTCTACCTCCCAAGTGCTGGGGTTAAAGGTGTGCATCACTACCACCCGGTGTAGTGATATTTCATTTGTATTTTAATAAACAAAGCTTTCTTGAAGATCAGAGAGTAAAACAGCTGCACTGCTCAGCTTTACAGAGCAGGCAGTGGTGGCACACACCTTCAATCCCAGTAGCCACAGTGGTTTGCCATAGAAACCGGGTGGTAGTGGTGCATGTCTTTAATCCCAGCACTATAGCAGAATATAAAATGGGAGGAGACAGCTCTCATGCACAGTCTCAGTCTGAGGATCCCTGGAGGCAGGATCGCCATTTTCAGACTGAGGTAGAGGTAAGAGCCAGTGGCTGGCTGTTTTCCTTTTCTGACCTTCAGGTTGAACCCCGATATCTGTCTCTGGGTTTTTATTAATTGTGCTACAACCCAGCTAACTCCTTGTTTATATGAACAACCCTGACCTAATGAAGCCTCAGTCATTAGGTTACAAGTTACTTGCTCTTTCTGAGCTTCAAGCAAAGTACCATCGGGCTAATCCTTATGTCTGACAGTTTACTAAGCTCTGCACTAGACTTACAGTACCACACATTTACTATGCGTTCGTCTCTGTACTAGACATACAATACTGCATATTTACTATGCGTTAGTCTCTGTACTAGACTTACAATACCGCACATTTACTATGTGTTAGTCTTAGACTTACAACACCGCACATTTACTATGCATTAATCTCTGTACTAGACCCCTACATACCCCTACATAGTTCTAATAGGCTATTTCAGTCCTTTTTAAGGTTGCTTTCTTTTTTGTCAGGTGACCTTTCAGTGTGGGTTTGCAACTTTCTGCCTGTATCTTTGGCCTTGAAGTCCAGATGTAGGAACTGAACTAAAGGAAGCCCCGAGGGGTTCTTAGGATAGGATACTATAGTCCGAGAAGACTTGCATATATGGATGGGTTTGATGAGACTGGGTTAGAATTAAATCCAGATTTATCATTGAAGAAGATAAATTTTCCTTAGAAGAGGGCTTTTAAAGAAATTTCCCTTTAAGTAGCTTTTTTTGTATCAGCTTGAGAGATCAGACGTATTTGCTCCATATGTGGAGGCATACAGCAGGCTTCTGGAACCTCTGGATAGTACCTAATTATATCCAGTCTTGGCCAAGTTCAGTCAGAAAGATTTTCAGTCAGCAGGAGGGGACATGTTAGGCTGGAACTTTTAGTGAGCTGTCAAGTATTTTGAGCACAGAATACTTTTACGGCCATCAGGTTGGGCAGCCCTGTCAGAACGGCAAATCTGAGGTTGGCCTATATGAGTGGTTCTCAGCCTTCCTAATGCTGTAACCCTTTGATACAGTTCCTCATGTTGGGCTGACCTACCACCGAAAGATTATTTTGGTTGCTATTTCATAATTGTAATTTTGCTACTGTTATGAATCATAATTGTGACTATCTGCTATGTAGGATAAATGGTATGTGACCCCTGTGAAAGGATCCTTCAACACCCCAAGGGATCATGACCCACAGGTTGGTAACCACTGGCCTATATCTCTGCTCAGCCTGGAGTTGCAGAGTGAGCCACAGGACGACTTATGATGAAGGAAACATACAGCACATTGCCTCTGGCTTCCCAGGACCTCTGGAGTATTCTGGGGGTGGATTTTGGTGATGCAGCTGTCTTTGAGTCATTTCTGATCTGTTCTGTAAGTAACCCCCAACCCATATTCCTGTAAGTAACCTTGATAAAACTTGTTGGTTTGCCAAGTTGGACATTGGTGATATCCCCTTTGGTCTCCCCTATCTGGGGAGAGTAGACCTGTGGGCTGTGTCTCCCCAGGAGAAGTTTGTCACACAGCAAATGGACATACTCCTGCCCTGGAGTCTGAAGACCCGAGTTTGAGTGTGGGCTTTAACTAATAGCAAAAGTGTCAAATAACTACCTTTCTCTGAGCCTCAGTTTCCCCTTCAACAAAATTAGAGTTTTAGTTTGGCTGACTCTTCTCCCTTCCTCCCTCCTTCCCTCCCTCCCTCCCTCCCTCCCTTCCTCGTTTTCTTGCTTTCATTCATTATTATTTTATATCTGTCTGTCTTCAGTTTTTATACTATCCCCATTTATCTTTCTGTGTCCCATTTTGTTGTCTTGCTTTCTCTTAGTCCCCTGTCGCTGGCTAATTTGTTGTCTCTTCCCCCCTCTATTTCTCAGTCATTTTCCTTTATTTATGTTTCTTTCCAAGTTGTGTTACAGGCTGGACCTGTATTCCTATGCTCTTCCATGTTCTTCCTCTCCGATCTGACCCCCAGAAGGAAGGAAGCACACTGACGGCTTCAAGCGTTAAGGCTCACTTTTTAAACGATCTAGTGTGTGTTTCAGTGTGGGATCAATCCCAAGCAGGATTCGATCACCTTTCTTTACTTCAGTAGCCGTGACTGCTTATAGAAGCCACTTCTTATCATGTTGTGTGACCTGCCCAGGGCATTCGCTTTGTGGGTCAGTGGCCATACATAGGAGAGGTTTCCTGTCCTTGACTGTGGTATCTGACCCACTTGGTGAGCAGAGTATGCAAGAGGCTTTGCTAAAAATAGAGAGCCTGTGTGAGGACATCTTAGTCTTGCTTAGGGCTTGCTTGATGAGTCTGTGCAGAGCGAAGTGCCTCACTTGCTATATAAAGCACTGACCTTATACATATTTCTGCCTCAAGTGTTCTTTTTTTTCCTAAGAGAGAAACTCTGTGTGACATTCTAGCCAGCAGACCCTTCCTGAATCCATTTGACCTGTTGGGAAGAATATTTGGACTTGGTAAAAAACTCATATGGGCCTTACCAGGAGCTTCTCAGAATCTAGCTAGACTCGGAACAGTGAATGTATCCTGAGGTAAGACGCAGCTGAAAGTGGGTAGCACTTTCTTGAGTGTATGAACACAGTCTTAAGTGTTCACAGGCTTGGGGCCTGTATCCTCCAAGATGTGCTCTATGCTGACCCACCCCTGTTTTACCCACAGAGACTCCAAAGCTCAACTTATCTCCAGTGGATATTCCAATTCTAGATTTAGTGACACAATTTGAGGCTCAATCTGAATACCCCATCCCACCTCCTTTCCTGTTCCCCGGTTGAGATTTGCTCTAATCGTTCAGTGTTCTCTCCTTCTGTCCCATAGGAAATTGTCACCACTTGCTTTAGCATTTCAGATCCCTTTCCCTTCAATGATAATTCTAATGCTTTTCTCCTCTTTCCTTTGTCACATTTGCAAACGTTAACCTTAGCACCCACTGGGAATCCATCAGATCCCCAGTCGGGAGGCTACAGTAAGCACAGGAAGTATAGGAGGGTCTTCTATTTGTGTATTGCCCTCATTGGTTAAATAAAGAAAACTGCCATGGCCTTTTGATAGGGCAGCCCTTAGGTGGGCGGAGTAGATAGAACGGAATGCTGTGAGAGAGAAGGCAGTGTGACAGACGCAGACGCCATGCTTCTCCAGCACAAGATGGACACTGGTTAGACTCATGCCGGTAAGCCACAACTCAAGTGGCGATACACCTTAATGGAGATGGGCTAAAATAATATGTGAGAGTTAGCCAATAAGGGGCTGGAGATAATGGGCCAGGCAGTATTTAAATGAATACAGATTCCGTGTAATTATTTCGGGTACATACCGGGAGCCGGGTGGCACAAGGGGTCCTGCGCCGGGAACGCAGCCCGAGCCCCTCATTGCTACAGGAAGACTAGAGCAGGGGTTTTCAACCTTCCCAAGGCTGCATCCCTTGAATACAGTTCCTCATGTTGTGTTGACCCCCAACTGTAACATTATTTTGCTGGTACTTCATAACTGTAATTTTGCTACTGTTATAAATTGTAATGTAAATATCTGTGTTTTCCAATGGTTTTAAGGGACCACTGTGAAAGGATTATTCGAAACGCAAAGGGGTCATGACCCACGGGATTAGAACCACTGTTCTACAGGAAGGATAAGGAATGTAGACTTCCTACTATCCCAAGAGGCTGTGTTATACAGGTTCCTATGCCCACCAAATGACCAGATCCTCAAATGGTACAGTTAAAATTTGTACATATTGGACTGGAGAGATAGCTCAGTGGTTAAGAGCACTTGCTGTTGTTGCAGAGGACCTGGGTTCAATACCCCATATTCACAAGGTGGCTCACAACCATCTATTCCTCCAGTTCCAGGTGTCTGACACCCTCTTATGGCCTCTGAAGGCAACAGACATGCACATGGTACACATATGTACACAAAGACAAAATACTTGCAGGTATAAAAAATAAGAATAATATCACTAAAAAATCGTGAATGTAAGCCGGGCGGTGGTGGCATGCACCTTTAATCCCAGCACTCAAGAGGCAGAGGCAGGCAGAGCTCTGAGTTCGAGGCCAGCCTGGTCAACAGAGCAAGTTCCACGATAGCCGGGGCTTCACAGAGAAACCCTGTCTTGAAAACCCAAAAAATAAAAAATAAAAAGACACACAAAGATGTGGGGGCAGGGGAGAGAGAGACAGAGAGAAAAAGAGGGAAAGAGAACACAAAGTTGGCAATGGTGTGGCGTGTATGTATCTGGGAGGAGTCGGGGAAGAAATGAGCATGAATATGATCAAAATACATTGTATAACATTCTCAAAGATTAATAAAAACATATGAAAATTTAAGGCTGTCTCCATGAGATAGAACTCATGCTTGATTGCTTGGGTGGCCAAGAACCTGAGACTGGATAGGTCATGGGCCAAGGGGAAAACCAAATAGTATTATTCTGCTAAAGGGTTGTAGTAAGATAATGACCCCAATGACATTCTGCTATACTCAGATCAATGCTTTGCTCAGCTGTCATCAGAGAAGCGTCCTCTTTCAGCATATGGGAAATAACACAGAGACTCACAACTAGACCATTTGCAAAGAGTGAGAGATTTTGGAACACTCAGTCCTAAATTAGATGTCTTCATCAAACACCCCTTTCAGGGCTTAGGAGGTAGAAAGACTGTAGGAGCCAGAGGGGATGGAGGACACCAAGGAAAAAGTTCTCTCCAGACGCAGCAGAACTGATGCACACGTGACCTCACAGAAACTGTGGCAGCATCCACAGGGACCTGGACAGCTTCAAGCCAGATGGGGGAGCCAGTACAGAGGTGGGGAAGTGGACATTCGCTCCCATCCATAACCGAGAAGCTATTTCCAATTGACAGTTGCTCACAAAGGAACAATTAGTTCTCTCCAATGGAGTCTCATGGGGGTATACTAACCACACTTCAGGCCAGCAGTAGATGCCAGCACAAAACAAACTCAATGCTATTTTTGTAGACGTTTGGTCTCCTATTGCTCTGGGCATCTTTTGTTTTACTGCCTTTATGCCTGTTTATTATGGTTTCTGATTCTTTTGTTTTTATGGATTTTGGTTTTTTTGCATGTGTCTCTTCATATGTGTTTATTATGTTTTTTCTTTCCCCTTTTATTATGGTTTATTTGCCTGTTTATTCATTTTCTAAAGATAGAAAGAGTATGGAGGTAGGGTGGTGGGGAGGATCTAGGCAGAGCCGGCTGAGGGAAAACCGTGATCAGAACATGTCGTATGAAAACATTTTGTCAATAAAACATTTGTGCATGACAGGCTATGAGTGTTACTTAGCACGTATAAAACTCTGGGCTCTGTCCCCAACACTGAACATCTGTAAGTCCAGCACTGAGGATCTGCAAGGAGAAGGATCAGAAGTTCAAGATCATCCTTGGCTACACAGGGAGTTTGAGGTATGCGCGATACTGTATCTCAAAATAAAAAGGATTTATGTGTGTCCACCGTGCAAATTTTACCACAAAGAATGATCAGTCTCAAATACCGTGTTAATGATATGAATTCTAAAGTGTTTGCAAAGTAAAGTGTACTTGTGTTTGTAGTTTACTATGGGATGAATTTTAAAAACTGCAGTGGACTGATGGCTAGACTGAGGGATGGGTAAATAGTTAAGATTTGAAAGTAAGCACACATTAACTGGAAAAAGCTCAGTTGCCCCTGGGTGTGTCTGACCACAGAAAAAGACCTCAGTGCTAGGAGCAAAACAGCCATTCTTTGTCCCAAGCCCTACTTTGTCACTCTTTTCCCAGGTATGTCCTAGTGTCCTCCTGATTTGTTTGGTATCAGCGCCAATTCCAAGATGGAGTTGGTGACACAGCAACCTCAGTTGCTAGCAAAGCTGTTTGATGAGCACTGCTATGTCTCTCCTTCTAGCATTTTCCTTAAAGCCTATTCTGTGACTCACCTTGAAGCATCAGAGGACCTGGATAGCACCTTTGGAAACAATGAATAACGTCGTTGTCTTGTTTGTCCCAGGACTCCTCAGCTGAAGTCCCTGGATACGAACCCACACAGCTCAGTTCACCTCAGAGAAACTTACGCTATCATTTAACACCTAGAGATCGAACAGCTACTCTATGTGGTAGCAAATAAGGGGCTGAAGAAGATGGGGAAAGGAGAGTGTGGGCAAGTATCAACCTTGGTCCTCAGTGAGTGTTCAACCTGGTAGTTGAGCTCTAAGAAGGGAGGTTGAAAGGCGAGGTTGCCTTGGTTGAAAGGACTGATGTTAACATTCTCCCTCAGGCTGCTTTGCCAGGCCGCCTCACACCCTTTCTTGAGCCTCAGCTCCTAGCATTGCCTCCTCAGCTTCTGCTGGTCTTTCCATAGCCACCAGAATGCTGCAACCTGGATTTAGGATTTAGATTTTTCTTTCCAAAGTTTGTCTTCTTTCACAGCTGCCATATTGTATCACCAATTTTTTGACACACAGATTACATTTCATTCCTTCATTGAACATTATTTTTCTGATGCCTCTAGGCAAATTTTTCCTTTCCTTTTCCCCTTTCTCCTCTTCTTGCATCTCATCCTTTCCTCCCCCTTCAATAGAATTTTATGTACATGGTGGTACCATCAAATAACTGAACTCCTAATCCTTCTGCTTCTTCAATCACGTGCTGGCTTTACAGGCATGCTAAGGGCAGAACCCAGGACTTCATGCAAGCTAGGCAAGCTCTCTACCAACTTAGCTACATGCCCAGCCCCTCTGGGCAAGTTTCTTGATCGCCTTTTAAGCATTTCCATTACATTTGGCACAAATCCCTAACACAGCCCTTCCTACACTATCTTGTCATTTGTTTATCTTAGGTTGTCCTTCCTGTGTGTCTTCGTGAGCTCCTTCAGGACGGGACTTGTACACTTGATCATGGCTGTAGCATTCTACGTAATAGCGCCATATTGTATCACAGGAGCTAAGCACATGCTAGCTGAACTAAATGCCTCTAAATGACCACTCTATTCCATCAGGTTTCATAGAGGTAATTGTATGTATACAGGTTACTGGAGTAGAAAAGCTTATTGGTCGTTGGGAGCACAACAGGAAGAGAAGGGAAAGCTGTCTCATTCCAGAGAGAACAAGAGTATGAATGTGGGGCCAGAGGGTGCTAAATTATAATATGCCGTCAGCATGGCGTGGGCTTGGTGCAGCTAGAGGAACAAGGAAGGAGCTAGGGACTAGGGATGTGGCTCAGAGTGCTGAGCAGCATGTGTGAAGCCCTGGGTTCCATTCCTAATGCTGACTGCCCCTCAACAAAGAACAAAGGAGAGAAAGAAAGGGAAAATAAAGAAGAATTAAAGAAAAAGAAGAAAGGAGTTGGAAAAAATAGACATGGCTCAGATCATGAGGTGTCTTCAGTATTCATCCAGGATTTTAGCATTTAGTTTGTTGATACAGTCAAGAATCTCTTCTCTCTCTCTCTCTCTCTCTCTCTCTCTCTCTCTCTCTCTGTGTGTGTGTGTGTGTATGGGGTGCTCATATGTCTATGAACACAGGTATCTTTATCACGCTCCACCTTTTCCCTTCCAGCTAGGGTATGTAACTGAGCCAGGAGTCCACTGCTTTTTGGCTAAGCTGGCACTTGGCAAGTCTCAGCATCCCTCCTGTCTATTTCCCCCACCCACTTCATGCAGAACAAGGGTTACAGGCACGTGTGGCCATGGCCAGCTTTTTACATGGGTGCTTGTTATCCCAACAAGTAGTCTTACCCATGGAGTCATGTCCTGCGTGGAGAAAGGGTTTTAAGATGGGTAAACATAATGAGCTGTGCTTCTGGAAGACGCCCCTATTGTCAAGAAAAAGATTTCAGACGTGGGGGAAAGTGGAGACAGGGGGACCAATGAGAGAGTCTTGCGATAGTTTAGATGAAAGATAATGAAGGAAAAAAACAAAAAACAAAAAAAAAGAAAGATAATAAAGGCATGAAACAGAGAAGCTATATTGGGCATGAAGGAAAGTGACATTGAACCCAGAAGCTGAGCCCCCACCTTCCCTATTTAGGTGCTAGGTTCCAGGCAGGTGAAGTAGTTAGGGAAATTGAAAATATTTTAGAAGAGCAATGCACTTGAGGATTCTATTACCTGGAGTGCTAGGTCAGGGGACAATTCAATGCTTCAAAGCCACCTTAGGCTTGTGGTCTCTTGGACAACATCCAAAACAGAATCCACAGGCTGTTGTGACTGATTAGAAATTCGGAATGAAGAGCCAAAGGACTTCAAGGTTTGGGGCCTTTGTGACTGAGTAGGTCTGGACATGTGGAAGTAGTGTCTGGGCATGTTGAGTATGTGAGGTGCTGGGAGACACCCAAGTGGAGCCATCTGCAAGGCAAGTAGGTATATGGGCCCGGAGCCCAGGACAGATGTGGGCTGAAGATGGTGATCTGGGAGTTGCCAACTTGGAGACTGAGATGGAGCCATCAGGCAGATGAGATCACCAGTGACAGTGTGTGAAGGAAGAACAACAACAACAAAAAAAAACCCACTGGGGACAGAATCCGAAGGAAGAGCTCATCAGAGCAGGAAGCACAGTGAAAAGAGCCCACAAAGAGACTAAGGAGGAGAGGAACAAGAAGCAAGAAGGCAAAGGAGCCATAGGACAACAAGGAAGAGAGAGGGTCTATTCCAAAGAAGTTGGACAAATAGCCAACAAGCACACAAAAAGATGCTCAACATCATTAGTCATTAAAGAAATGCAAATCGAGACCACAATGAGGTATTACTTCACACCCACTAGGATGGCTGTAATTCAAAAGATGGGAAACAGCAAGCGTTGGCGGAGATGCGGAGAAACTGAAACCCTCATACCATTGCTGGCGGGAATATAAAAACTGTTGTCACCTTAGAAAACAACCTGGTGGTTCCTCAGTAAGTTAAACTGAATTGCCAAATGACCCTGCAAGTTCTTTCTGGCATGTACCCTACAGAATTTAAACATGTCCAAACAAAAACATGTATACAGATTCTCATAGCATCACTACTTCTAACAAAAAAAAGTGGAAACAATCCAATGCCCATCCATAGATGAACAGGTAAACAACATTTGTGTTTACACAATAAACTATTATTCAGTCATAAAAAGGAATGTATGGTTTGCGCATGTTATGACAAAGGTGAACTTTGGAAACATTAAGCTAAGTCACAGGAGGCAGACATGAAAAGCTGTGTACTGGTTAACTCTTTATATGGAATATTTGGAACATTCAGAGTAATAGGCAGAAATCAGATTAGTGCTTGTCAAGCATTCATGAAGCTCTAGGTCCTATGCCCAGCCCCACCTAATCCAGGTGGGGGAACACATGTCTCTTCCACTACTTGGGAGGCTGAGACAGGAGGCTCAGAAACTCAAGATCAGCTTCAGCTATATAACAAGTTTGAAACCAGCCTATCTCAAAATAGCAAAAGTAAAGGAGAGAAGAGGAGAGAGGTAGGGAAGGACACACATGGAGGGGGAGCATGTAATAGAAAAGAGAAAAGAGGAGAGAGAAGTGAGAGAGAGAGAGAGAAGAGAGAGAGAGAAGAGAAGAGAAGAGAAGACAAAGACAGAGAGGAGAGAGTTGAAAAAAGAGAGGACAGAGGGGAGAATGGAGAGGAGAAAGGGGAGAGGAAGAAGAGAGAGAGGGTGAGACTGATTTCGAAGTTTGGGCTGCAGAATGAGACTTGTCTCAAAACACTCACAAACCAGACCATAGCAAACTCTGACATGAAACCAAAGTACGGCTCAGAGAGTTCTTACAGAAGCAGACCTTTGTAGCAAGCATCCAAGGACACGAACTCAAAATTTCCACCTATTCGAGAAGTCTTTCCACCTGCCCCATGCAATTATAATTCTGCCATTCCCCCAAACATGCCCCCTGGAGTTTTATATATATAGATGGGGAATTCCCATTTATGGAGTAATTACTTCCTGCCCATACCTAGCAGACTTCTTGCGCTTTATTTTGGTGAACCCTCACACCATTATGAATTATATATCATGACTGGTTTCATCAAAGAAGTCAAAAACTGAACTTTAGAAAGATGTGGAAATTTGCCCATGGTAACATGGGGGCAGAGCCAGGGCTGTAACTGTGCAGTGTCTGGTTTCCAGAACCCTCTTTCTTCCTCCCACCTTGCTCCATGCTGTACCTCCCAGCTGAGCTCTGTGAATAGCCCGAAAACAATAGGCTGTCCACTGCCTGTGTACAGCTTGCCTACTGTTCCCGGCCTTGCTAGCATAGAGGCTGCCTTCGAACTAAAAGCAATGGTCTCAGCAGAGAACCGAGAAGGCTGGAGTCACTGATCATAACTAGCAACAGAAAGCTGTAGCATGCTGACTCTTGCCCTGTGGTTGGAGCCAAGCCTTTCTTGGACTCCTTCAAGAGAGGGAAAAACACCACCACAGAGAGGAGAGAAATCCCTAACACACTTGCAACTGTCCATAGTCTACATTCATTCTCTCCTTGTCATCTGAGGCTAACATCTCCCCATTACCCAATGGGAAAATAAACAGTGTATGGCCACACCAGTTAAACTGTTTAATTACGTACACTGGGAAGAATGACATTTGTGTACATTCCCAGAGGACGTGGATTAAAGAACTGACCCTTCCCTTGGTGTGAAACTAACTTGTTTTGTATTGGAATTCTGATGGCTTCAGTTGAGCCAAGCATTTTGTTGCCCAGATGTTTATGTCTAAGACTAGAGATCAGGCTGAATGAAGTTCCATCTTAGCTTGGATTGATTTGTGTATTAGTATTTTCTAAAACATTATCAAGTGAAATACATTTCTAAAAGTGTCTCTTCCTGGGTTTATTTTTGGTGTATAAATTTATTTAAATGTGTATGTATATAAAAATATCCAACAAGTAAAAAATAGTGACCTTAAGCTAGGGGATGTTTCATCAGGTAAAGCAAAGGAAACCTGAGTTTGATCCCTGGAATCCACTGTAAAAAGCTATAGTCTCAGAATTCCTATAGTGAAGTGAGAGACAGACCCAGAAACTCAGAAACTGGAGTGACAACTGGCCTGCTGTACACAGCACAGAAGCAGAAAGGAGAGAGATCCTGCCTCAAAAAAAGGTGGATGAAGAACACCGACTCCAAAAGCTGCCCCCCACACGTGCGTGCATGCACGCGCACACACACATTTAGGGAAAGGTGATCTTCATTGTAATAGAGCAGGGAAAAGTCAGGCATAGTGGCACATGCCTTTAAGCACTTAGGAGGCAGAGGCAGGTAGATTTCTTTGAGTTTGAGGCCAGCCTGGTCTACATTTCAAGTTTCAGGACAGCTAGGGCTGCATAGAGAGACCCTGTCTTCCAAAATAGAGCAAAAGAAGAGTGAAGAAAAATACCCAGAGATCAATGATGAGATCATGACAATTTTAAAGACATAGGCCATCTCAGTGATGGGTTTTGTGTCCTTTTTATAATTAAAATAAAGTCTGGAACCAGACAAAAAGTCATGGAAGTAAATGCCAGGTGTCTCATAATGAAAACTTTATTAATTACTAAGCAGAAAAACTTCATTAATTCTTAATTAACTTCACTCTAATGTTCTTCTGGAGAAGCAGCACCCCATTCCTTTCCAGTGCTCTTTGGAAATGTGTCACAGGTATAGCCACCGTGAGAGTGCACAGAGTATTATTAGCCCTTGCCTAGCACGTACAAGACTCCGGGTTCAATCCCAGCCCTGAAAAACAAAACTAGTCTCTACTTAGATTCTGGGAATTCTTAACTGATATCTTGGCTTCTCTCTCTAATGATTAAATTAATTATTACTATTATTGTGCACATGTGGGTATGATGTGTGTGTGTGTGTGTGTGTGTGTGTGTGTATGCAGGTGTGTGCATGCTGTGGTGTGTATGTAGAGGTCAGAGCACAACATTAGGGAGTCAATTCTCTTCCTTCCACCTTGAGGCAGGATCTTGTAGTGCTATTTCATTTGTATTTTAACAAATAAAGCTTGCCTGAAGATCAGAGAGTAAAACAGCCACACTGGTCAGCCATACAGACCAGGCAGTGGTGGCACACACCTTTAATCCCAGCAGCCACACTAGTCAGTCCCATAGAGGCTGAGCGGTGGTGGTGCATGCCTTTAATCCCAGCACTAGAGAGGAATATAAGGCCAGATGCTTTTCTAATCTTCAGGTTGAACCCCAATATCTGTCTCTGGGTTTGTTTTTAATTAATCTGCTGTGCTTTGTATTGAAAACTTCTAAGTGATTCTCCTGTGTGTCTCCCATCTTGCCACTGCTCTTGTAGATGCCTGAACTATATCCATCTTTTCACATGGGTTCTTGAACTTTTTCCTGCTAAGCCTTTTTCCTGCTAAGACCTTGATACTTTTCTCTCTCTCTCTCTCTCTCTCTCCCTCTCTCTCTCTCTCTCTCTCTCTCTCTGTGTGTGTGTGTGTGTGTGTGTGTGTGTGCCTTTCTCCCTCTGTCCTTCCTTTCATTATTTTTGACAGGTGGAGTATCCCAGGCTAGCCTTGAACTTCTGATCTTCCTTCCTCTACCTTCCCAGCACTGGAATTCTAGGCATTTACCACTATATCTGATTTTATGCAGCCCTGGGGTTTGAATCCAAGGCTTCATATATGCTAGGCAAGTACTCTACCAACTGAGCTACCTGCTGCTACTGTGCATGCTGTTGAATTGCAAGTTCCCCAGTTTCATGACAAGAAATGGCGACAGTCAAACAGGAAGTGTCTCTGAGGTCCCAGTGAGCTCTCCTGGCCACCAAAGATAGTAATAGATTTGGGGTTGTGGTTTTAATTACTTTTTTCCTACATTGCTTTTTCAGAGATAAAATATTACCTAAAAATCTATAAGAAATGTCATTTAATAGATTCCCCATAGGCCGTGACATTATTTTAGGTGTTTGTTTTCAAAAGGCTTGAACTCCCAATAAAATATACCGATTCAACAAACAGAAACTTTCCTAGACGACAACATTACTAGCTGTATAAACACGCCCAGAGCTACTCATCTGCTTCTGACAGGAAGGAGGCATCTTCCCTCAGCAGAAGGGAATGTCATGAAGCTGTAACTCAACCCCAGACACTTCCTGGGCTCTCTTCCTTGCCTTGCTTGCTTTTCCCACCCCCCTCCTCCCAAGACTCAGTGCTAGCCTAAGGTGACTCCACATGCTCAATACCTAGGCGACTGTTTTCTTCATCCACAGAGCCCTGATGTCACCTCTCTGACAATGGGTCAGAACCAACCTAAGGCCCTATGGCCTGACCTAAGCTCCCTAGGAGAGTCTAGAAGCTGAGTGGGTTTATGTTCTCCTACATTCCCAGCCACACCAAACCCCCTTTACTGCTTTGGCCCTGTTCTTAGCTGGCCATGGCAGACTCAAATCCACCTTTTAAGT
The DNA here is from genome assembly GCA_004026605.1 of Ondatra zibethicus. Classification (NCBI taxonomy): domain Eukaryota; kingdom Metazoa; phylum Chordata; class Mammalia; order Rodentia; family Cricetidae; genus Ondatra; species Ondatra zibethicus. The sequence continues at coordinate 26,092 of PVIU01015109.1, forward strand.
ATACTGGCTCCCACAACTCTCCTGTAGTTACATTTTCCACTACCAGTGAGTACCACTGATCCTATGAACTACAGAGCTGGGAAAACACACAAGGAAGCTGCAAATTTCCTTGTGCCTTGTTCAAGTAGGCCTGGTTGAAATCTTGGGGTCCTCCCCCCCCGAAGCCTCACTGATAGTTTTCAAGGTCATATGTTTCTGAATTTCGCTTTAAGTGTCTTAGGTTGCTCAACAGACAACAGGTGTCACTCAAACGAGCCAAGAACTAGGAAGTACTTTCCCGACAATGTTCTAACTCTTGAGGCCTATGATGATACTTGGATCAAGCAGTTAGGAACTACTAAACAGTTTAGTGTTGGAATCAAACTCCAGAATGTAGTTCATCAGATTTATTTGCACAGGCTAGTTCTACCTAGCATGATATCCAAGCCTATGTAATGGGCAATTGATGGGAATGGCAGATACTAATCAGAACACTAATGGCTAATGGTCAGCACAGCTATTTTAGAGAAGCTTCTGGAAGTGGGGGAGGAAAGAAAGTTGGTTATTTTACAGTGTTTACTTCTGTAGGTCAGTTATTACTGTGAAGACATGACACACTCTTTTTCTCTCAGCATGCTAGAGCTGCCCCTGTCTGATCTCCAGTGACCCGTCCAGCAGGCCAGGTTATTCGGTGGGACCCGAGGAGGCACCTCCTGAAAGACCAATGGGGGCGAGAGAGAAAGGAGACCAGGCGCATAAAAAAGACAGAGTCAGTCTGAGTTGCGTCAAGGTCTCATTTATTGCAAGGGGAAGCGGGCTTATATATGCTGGTGGTTGGGGTAAGAGGAAGTCAAGGGAGGGGTAGGGGTTTGGTGGAGGTTCAGGGTAAGGTTACTTTCTTCCAGGGCTGGATCAACAGACTGTTAAGTTTCAGAAAGTTAGTCTAAAAGTACATTTTGTGTTTTTTCCGAGAACCGGGCGTTCATGCAGCTGCAGGTGTAAGTGAGATAAACAGATTAGTAGGAGGTAGGTTTCTGGCCCCTGACAATTCCCCCTCTCTCATTAGAGATTTTGGCCAGTCATTTGGTCCAGGGGTTGGTTGAAAGGCTAGAGGGTCCCTGTCTTAGGCTATATGGGAAGCATTCTGTATCTGGCAACGTGCCATGTTGAGCCGGTCTCTGGCGACCTCTGTACGTTGTACCCTGTGGCAAACTCCCCGACCAGCGAGGAAGAACGACCACCATTCAAGGATTCTTCTCGGATCACGCTTTATTGGAGAGCCTCTTGGTTGAAGGGAGAGTGGGAGGCGAGAGAGAGCAAGGTCTGAATGGCGGCTGCTTATATAGGGAGATGTGACGCGACTCATACCTTGATTGGCTGCTATGTGCTCGCTGGCACCAGAGTCCTCGGGATTGGTTAGGGACACCTAGGTTATTGCGCATGCGGGAAGCGCCTGGACGCTCAGTTCTGAAGCATTGCCAAATATGGAATTGTTTACCTCCAAACTGCGAGGATGCAAGCGCCATCTTGTAATGGCGTTTGTGCCTATGGCTCCCTGCAGTACCCCAAGTACAGATCCCATATTATTCCCGTCATTGAGTGCCCTCTAGTTAAGGCAAGGGGTATTTATGGTTGTAAGGCGCTGAACCTTAGGCCTCCTCCTGTGGCTCGGTTCTCAACATCATCGTGATCAGAATTTTGGTTCTCAATGCGATGGTAATGTACTAAAACATTTTTTTGACAGGGCTGAATCAATCTGATTTTTGATAAATTGTGCTAGCCGTTGAAAAGCCCAGGGACCAAAGGTAAAAAGAAGGAAAATGACTAGGGGAGCTAGGATGATGGGGATCAGAGTGGGAAGCCAAGGGTGTCCCATTAGCCAGTTTTCAAACCAACTACTTTGTTTTTCAAAATCGCATTTCCTTAATGCCAATTTTTTTCTTAATTTATCCATTGAATCTCTGACCACTCCAGTGTGGTCGGCATAAAAGCAGCACTTTTCCCCTAAGGCTGCGCATAGTGCCCCCTCTTTTAAAAAAAGCAAATCCAGACCCCTTCTATTTTGTAGGACAACCTCAGAAAGCGAGGTTAAAGACTTTTCGAGAGCAGAAATGGATCTTTCTATGGCCTCTAAGTCAGTGGTCATAGCCATTTGTAACTGCATAAGATGATTGTTTTGTATAAGTGCAGTGGTTCCGGTCCCAATCCCCACAGAGATACCCCCAAATCCCAATAAAAGGGCAATAGTTATAGATACTGGTTCTTGGACATATCTGTTCCTCTGTTCAAAATATTGTAGTAAAGAATCTCCGGGGTGGTAAGTGACACAAGGCCACAGTTGGATCAGAACACAGAATTCATGGGAATCATTGAACCCCTGGGCAAACACACAAGGGGTCAACCCTGTGTTGCAGGCCCAATATGACCCATTGGGTGCGTCAAGATAATAGCTTCCTTTATAGGGCACCAAGGCCATATTGCAGAGATGGCTATGGGTAGTGGGAACTTTACCTAGACAGGAACCTTGTCTGGAGACCTCAGGAAGTGTTAATTTGTGATGTCCAGTTTTGCATTTCTCACTCGGGGAAGTCAGGTTAGAAGCATTGGCATTTAAGGCAATTCCCTCATAAATAAGGGGGTCCAGAGGTAAGACAGAGCCAGCAATCTGAAGTCCTATTTGGGTTTGTGGCACTTAAAGCGAGATAAGCTCCTTGGACCAGGTCAAACAACCTATCTACCGATCCAGGGTACAGGGTGGTGCGTGTAGTAACAGTGGGTGAGCTTGTCATGGCTGAGGGGGTAAATATTTGGGAGGCAGCTGGTTTTGGCACAGGGAATTTCTGGGAGGGAGCTCGCGGGGGTTTCTGGTCAAGCAGAACGTGGTTAGGTCCAACAGGGGCTCCACCGGTCATTACTGGTTGGAGTTGAATAGCAAAGGTTGTTGCTGGGTCATATCCTGATTTGTAGAGGCGGAGACCCCAGGTTTTCCCTGTTGTCCAATCAGCCTTTTTTCCCACCTCCGTGAAGGAGATCTTAAGCATATTGCATCGCCCTCTGATGGTGGCACCCTGTCGGTTTGGGTACAAGCCTGAGTCATAGCAGGGGCCACAAGGCTGATTTTTGGCACATTGTCCAGTTCTGGGATGGCTACAGTCCCAGGCTTCTACCTTTATGAGGTCATTTTTTACAGGGGGCTCCCACCAAATGTGACCAGTGCTTGCGCATTCCCAGGCAGCGCAGTAGCCGTCTCCTGGTCCCCCGCATAGTCTTTGTTGGGACTTAGTTCCAGACTGTCCAGGGCAAACATAAAATCGGGTGTCTCTAGTGGTTGCCTTGTTCCAGGGTGAATTGCACCCCCAGGCAGAGGGATCCCAGGTTCTATCTCCTATGTCACAGAGGTCTACAAACAGATCTGGGAACCATTTCCCAAAAGGGAAGTTATTAGATGTGGTAAAATTTGCAACATATCCAGTAGCGGTGTCAACGATAACCCATTTTTGTGGTGTGGGCGTATGGACCTGGCTGGGGTTGATGCCATGTAGGAGTACGATGACCAACAGTCCTTTCCAGGTCAGCCAGGTCATGTCGATCTTCCAGGGGGCGCTGTTGTGAAGTCTTTTCTGTAAGAAAAAGTAGGAGAGACCTTGTCTCAGGATATGTGCCTGGACGAGTATGTTAGGACAATTATCTTTTTCCCTCTTTGAGGGCCTTGGGTATATGGTGTTTAACCAATCTCTCAGGGAGCCATCTGGCCCCGTTTTCTTTAGTATCAAAAATGCAAGCAGAACCTTTTCCCCAGATCAAGACTGGGTCGGGGCCATTCCATTTTTCAGTAATTGGGTCTTTCCAAATGACCTGTGCATACCCCTGTTTAGATTCTGGATGCCAATATCGTTCAGCTGCAGATTTTCCAAAAACATCCAATGTCAAGAAATTTAACACAAAGAGAGCGTGGGAAAGTAGAGTCTTTTGATTTCCCTTAAGGGGAAACAGTGTCTCTTGTGAACTGAGCTTATTAAGAGTATTCTTTAAAGTTTGGTGAGCCTCTCCACGATACCCTGGCCTTGAGGGTTATAGGGTATTCCAGTAATATATTTAATTTTTAATTGTAGAAAAAATTGTTTAAATTTGTTGCTGATATATCCCGGTCCATTATCAGTCTTTACACATCTTGGCTGACCCAATATTGTGAAGACATGTAACATATGATTGATAACGTCTTTGGTGGCCTCCCCACTGTGCGTGGAGGCACAGATGAACCCACTAAAGGTATCAACAGTGACATGTACAAATTTTAATTTGCCAAAGGAAGGGACATGGGTAACATCCATCTGCCATAGTTGTCCAGGGATAAGCCCCCTAGGATTTACCCCATAATGTGGTTCAGGCAAGAACATTAGGCAATTTTTACAGCTCTTTACAATATCCCTGGCTTGTTCTCTAGTAATTGAGAATCTAAGTCTCAACATTTGAGCGTTGAGGTGGTGGAGACGGTGAGCCTCATGAGCGACTTCTACCTGATCATGTTCTAAATGGGAAATATAAATGGTGTGTGTAGCAAAATCGACAAGTTCATTACCCTGGGCCAGGGACCCCGGCAGACCTGTATGGGCACGAATGTGGCTGACATAGAAGGGTGATGACCTATGTCAGATTAACTTTTGTAGTTTGGAGAACATTTGAAAAGTGGACGTAATAGGTTGGATTATAGGGACCATTTCTAGAACCTGTAAAGCCCCCACTACATATCTACTATCTGAATACAAATTGAAGGGGCTACCTTTAAATTTTTCGAATACAACGAGGGCAGCATATAATTCCACTAACTGGGCTGACCTAAAAGGGGTTATTATAACATTCTTTTGTTCACTAAAGGCATAGGCAGCCCTACCATTGCTAGACCCATCTATAAAAACTACAGGGGAGTCCGGGATGGGCTTTAACTGGGTATTATTAAGAAAAATGAAGGAAGTAAGGGAAAAGAATTGTAGGAGTTTGTTACTGGGCATTTGTGTCTCAAATTTTCCTTCGTAGGCGCAGACAGTGGTGGCCCAGTCAGGGCTACAGGTGCACAACCATTCAAGCTGTTCTTTATTATAAGGCATTACAATAATATCCGGGTCTCGTCCGAAGTATCGAGTGGACGTTTTTATCCCCAGTATCATTGATTGGCAAACCAAGGAGGGATAGGTGGGAAGGATTTTTCTTTTAGCAACAGGGAGATGTATCCAGAGTAAGGGCACAGGTTCTTGCCAGAGCAAGCCCGTGGGGACAAAATCTGTAGAAAATATGATCAGGTGTAAGGGCAGGGTTGGTTCAAAATACCCAGTGTGTTGTTGGGCGATGGCCATCTCAACCTTTTGTAATGCCCTTTCAGCATCTGGGGTGAGGTGTCTAGGAGATTGAGGGTCAGAGTCTCCTCTAAGAATATCTTCAAGGGGACGTAATTCCCCTTTGGGTATTTTTAGATAGGGTTGCAGCCAGTTAATATCTCCCAAAAGTTTTTGAAAATCATTAAGAGAGCAAAGCGTATCTTTTCTAATTTGTATCTTTTGAGTATAAAGGAGGTCCAGGTGTAGCTTAAACCCTAGAAACAGGAAGGGATATTGGGTCTGTATTTTTTCTGGGGCTATATGGAATCCTCGTTCTTAAAGGATGGTGACTATCTTTTGAACTATGTCCTGTGTTTTTTCTTCAGATTTTTCTGCTATCAATAGATCATCCATATAATGTATAATATAAGCATCAGGACATTGGATCCTTACCAGATCAATGGATTGAGCTACATACTTCTGACATAACGTGGGTGAATTGGCCATACCCTGAGGCAATACTTTCCATTGAAATCAGGGATTGGGTCCAACATGATTTACAATGGGTATAGAGAAGGCAAATCGTTTATGATCAAGGGGGTGCAGGGGGATAGAGAAGAAACAGTCCTTAATATCGATAACAATTTTAAAATACCCTTTGGGGATGGCCACAGGGGATGGCAATCCTGGTTGTAATGCCCCAATGGGAATCATAGTTTTGTTAACTTCCCTGAGATCCTGCAATAGTCTCCATTTACCAGTTTTTTTCTTTATTACAAAGATAGGAGTATTCCAAGGAGATGTGGAGGGTTCAAGATGCCCTTGTTCTAACTGTTCCTGCACCAACTGAAGGGCAGCTTGGACCTTCTCCTGAGGCATGGACCACTGGTCTATCCAAACCGGGTCATCTGATTTCCAAGTTATTTTATCGGCTTGGTGTGCAGGAGGAGCAGTGGTCCTCAGGAAAAAAGGTCTGTCCCTAATCCCCTCTTATCCTGCTTGGGAATGGGTATAATGAGCTGAATTCGTCCCTGTTCAAGTTTCTCCAGCCCTTTGCCAGGCAGAAAGCCTGTCTTTAGCATCATATGAGTCACTTTATCACTGGGGCTCATCATGATAACTCCCATTTGTGTTAAGATGTCCCTCCCCCATAAATTAGTTGGCAATCCCTCAACTATAAAGGGCCTCACTGTGCCAGTATTTCCCTCGGGATTTTTCCATGTTAGGAATTTAGAGCTTTGTAGCGTATTTTGGATTTGGCCTATTCCTTTTAAATGTGTGGCAGTGGTCAAGAGTCAGGCCATTGCCTTTTTGCTATAACGGTGGCATCAGCACCTGTATCAAGGATACCCGAAAATTGTTTTCCTTCCAAGGAGAGGTTAAGCAGGGGCCGGCCCTCTGTTAGTTGCTGTACCCAGAATATGTCTGACGATCCTGGTATGGAATGACCACGAGTTGGGCCTACATGGGGGAATTTTCCAACTACCAGAAGGGGAAGAGGCTGTGCAATGCGGTGGCCTGCAGGGATGGTAATAGGGCCCCGAGAGGTCACAGCCAGAAATTTTATTTCTCCTTGATAATCAGCATCAACTATGGAGGGGACAATGGAGAGCCCCTGTAGCGTGCTGGAGGCATGGCCTATTATTAAAAAGAACATTCCAGGTGGGGGGGCAAGGACTCTGGTCTCTATAATCACTGCACCCTCTTCCGGGGTTATAACCCCAGTGGTGGAGGAACAGAGGTCCAATCCTACACTTCCTGGCGTGGCTCGGGACAGGCTTAAGCAAGCTGAGCCAGGGTTGTCTGGGGCAGCGGGGTCCCGGGTTCTCTATTGTTGCTGAAGGGGTTGTTGGATGTTACACGGGGTTGAGACGGATAGGTGGGGCCCCGAAACGGGGCCAGTAACCCGTTTCCCGAGACCGCAGGCAATGGCTGACCATTAATATCAGTCTTAGAGTGGCAATCTCTGGCCCAATGGCGTCCCCTTTTACATCTGGGACAAAGCCCAGGTGTTGGATCTCTCAGATTATTACTGGGTGAGGGTCCCTCGCCCTGGGTGCCAGGACAGTCCCTGGCAAAGTGTCTGGGGTGCCCACACTTAAAGCAATTCCTGACTCCATTATTCAGCCCTCTAATGGGTGCTTGAAGTACGGCACCAATAGCCATGCTAATGGACTTTGAAATTTTATGTTCAAAGGAGTCAACCTCACTGCATAATTTAATCATGCCATTTATATCCATAGCCTTGGTTCTGCCTCTTAAGGCTGCTTTGCAGGCTGCATTCACATTGTCTATGGCTAGTTGTTTAATCATAATGTTTTCTATTCCATCTTCCCCTAAAATTTGTTCAGCCGCTTCCAGCAGCCTGGCAACGAACTGAGAATAAGGTTCATTGTTGCCTTGAACTATCTTGGACAGGGAGGTGGTGGCTGCGCCAGTTGCGGGCACAGCCCACCATGCGGCCATCGCTGCCTGGGCCGTCTGTGCTAAGAGTCCTGCTGGAAGTTTTTGTTGTTTTTCTTCTATAGCATATCTGCCTCTCCCCGTGATTTTATCGGAAGACCATGAGGCTATGGGAGGACTCTTTCTGTTTATGACTGCCTGTGTGTCGGCCTTATCTATAAATTTAGCCTTCCAAGTCAAAAAAAAAATTGGCTTCGAGTCAGTACTGATTGAACAATTTTATTCCATTCATGAGGCAGCAAATTGCCACCTTGACCCAGCCCCTCAAGGACCGAAATCGTGAAAGGTGCATTGATGCCATATTTTTTTTTTACTGCTGAATGTAGGTCTTTTAGGTGTCTTAATTTTAGTCTTTTATAAAAAATTTGGTTAGAGGTGTCTCCCCCTTGCTCTTCCTCCTCTCCCTCGGAGGCGGAGGCCCCTTGTTCATGGTCTCCCTCATCCTCATCTGTATCTTGAGTGGTATCTATTTGTTCCCCTGTATCTTGAGGCTGGGCGCCGGAGTGAGTTAAAACTGGGAAAGCGAGGGAGACAGCAGTCAAGGGTTTTCTAACCTTGTCAACTTTTGGCTTAATTTGTGTCCTTGGCGGAGGGCCCGAATGACGGGGTTTGTCAGTGGTGGTATCGACTTCCCCAGTAAGGTCAGCCTGTAATTCTTGTATTTGTCGGGTTAAGTCCCTCAGTTCTCTTTTCATGGAAAGCACATCCTTTAAATTAGTGATCTGATTAAGAAGAGACTCTTTCGTCTCTAAAAGATCATGCATATCCGGGACAGAATTGCCAATTAGTTCAGCCATGATGTTTTTACAGGCAGGGGCGCGCGGGGCGCTGGGGGTGGGAGAGACGTAGGGAGGCAAGGGTGGCCAGTGAAGGCTCCTTTCGCTTATTTGACGCCTAGCAAACTTGGGGTTGAAGAAGGGGAGGAGGGATCATATCTTTCCCGTTCATAACGTGCTGCTTCCTCCTCCAAGTCTGCCTCAGAAGAGGGGTCCAGCCAGTCATCGTCAGGCGCATTTTTATGGATGACAGGGTACAGCCTCTTGATATTTTTAGGAGAGGCGGGAGGTTTTACCAGGGGGGAGGCTAGTTTTTTAGGCACTGGCTCATCAACAAGGGATGGAGTGCATGAGGCCGGGGCGGCCGCAGGATTGTCTATATTTTTGGCACCCTTTTGAGTCTCCGATGGGGTAGAAGCGGTCGTTTCATGCAAGGCGGCCGCTGCGTCATTATCGGGTCTCAGGCAGGGGGAGTCCGAGAGAAAATCCTCCGCCAGGGCTAGTAAGTGTGAAACGCGCCCGTCTCCCTCTGCCTTCTTTAAAATATCTCTAATTACACCATAAAAACCAAAAAAGGCATCGGGGACATTTTCCCCATCTCAGAGTAATTTGTTAATATCCTTTCCTACTTTGTTCCAAGTCAGAGGGTGGATCCCTGGACCATTAATCACCAACCAGGGACATTTCTCCTCCACAAATTGGAAGAACCTTATTAAATCTTTTTTCTTAACTCTTATTCCTCTTTCCCTAAGGTTGTCTTTCATCTCTTTAACAGAGCCTCTTTAGACAGATTCTTGCCCATGGTTTTGGGACGACTGTACTTATCTCAAGACTTCCCGTGTAGCACGAGTGATGCGGTCCGGGCGTCTCTACCCTGGGTGGTCCGGGATCCCGTTGCTGTCCGTCGTCCGGTAGGTCACCGTACCTCGAGCCCCACGTTTGGGCACCACTTGACCCGTCCAGCAGGCCAGGTTATTCGGTGGGACCCGAGGAGGCACCTCCTGAAAGACCAATGGGGGCGAGAGAGAAAGGAGACCAGACGCATAAAAAAGACAGAGTCAGTCTGAGTTGCGTCAAGGTCTCATTTATTGCAAGGGGAAGCGGGCTTATATATGCTGGTGGTTGGGGTAAGAGGAAGTCAAGGGAGGGGTGGGGGTTTGGTGGAGGTTCAGGGTAAGGTTACTTTCTTCCAGGGCTGGATCAACAGACTGTTAAGTTTCAGAAAGTTAGTCTAAAAGTACATTTTGTGTTTTTTCCGAGAACCGGGCGTTCATGCAGCTGCAGGTGTAAGCGAGATAAACAGATTAGTAGGAGGTAGGTTTCTGGCCCCTGACACTCCAGTACATGCAACCTTAAAGATCAAGTAATTCCGGGACTCCAGGGTCCTTTCAGTCTATGGGAGCCATTGATCCTAGCTGTAGATTTTTCTAGAATGTCTGCCAGAGAGTGAAACTGCTTCTAGCCTTTACTTAAGGTCTTCAGAGTGGGGACCTCACAAGAGCTTCTTGTTTCATTTCCCGTCGTCCCATTCTTCCCCTTCCAGGCAGGGGCGTTCAACCTTTTGACGCTGTCATGCGACATTGTCACATACAAATGTTGGGATATGTTCATAGCTATTCCAGGATGCACATGGCCCGTGGACTGAAGGTCGGACACGCCTGAGAAGAAAAGATTAAGATGGAAGTATGGTTTCAGAAGATACTTCTGTGTCTTCATGCAAACCTCCCAGGGTTGTGAATTAGGCCAAGTACTGAGACTGAAGCAGCCATTTCTCCAACTTGGCTGCATATCAGAATAATTTGAGTGGGAGTTTTTAAAAAATACGATTATCTGGGTCTCATCGCCAGAGATTGTTCTAATTGATTCAGCTTGCAACTTGTGTATCAGGAATTTTAAAAACTTCCCCAAGTAATAACAGTCAAGGCCAAGAGAGAGAAAGAGGGAGAGGGAGAGAGGGGGAGGGAGGGAGGAAGGGAAGGAGAGGAAGAATGTGTTTGTAGATAATTTTGAGCTAAGGCTGTAGCTCAGTAGCAGAGCACTTTCCTACCTTGTGTGAGGTCCTGGGTTCCATCCCCAGCACTGCAGGAAGAATTGAAAGTTTATACAAAGCACTTTTAATTTAGAACTCTCTGGACCACCTGCCAAGAAGGTTTCAAAAGCATCAGTGCCAAGATTCATGTGGTTCTCCCTTGCCAGTGAGGTTTCTGGGAGGTACCGGTCCTGTCACAAAGTTTGTCACCACTCCAGTGCCTTTGGAAATTCCAAATGCCTATGATTTGTCATCAAGTAACCAACACTCTTCTCTGGGCTCCCCTGGCTTCTTGGGCTCCAAAGTCTCACCCTACGGAAAGTGAGCTATGTGTTACCCCTGCCATTCTTCCCTTTTAGGTATGTCATAATGGGGACAGACCTCACTATGGGAGCCAGCTGATGGCCTCCACCAGGTTAGGTTCTTGCCTGAACATGAGAAACATCTCTCGTGTATTTGATTCCTATGGCTGCTGTAAAAAAAAAAAATACCACAAATCCAGTGGATTAGAAACCACAGAAATTCAGACTCAGGTTTGGTGACACATGCCTGTAATTCTGACACTTGGGAGGTAGAGGCAGGTAGATAAGGAGTTCAAGGGTGCTGCTTAGAACCCAGTTTTGTGCTACAAGAAACTTTGTCTTAAAAACACTCTTTTTTGGTTGTTGTTTTTTTTTGTTTTTTTTTGTTTGTTTGTTTGTTTTTTTTGAGACAGGGTTTCTCTGAAGCTTTAGAGCCTGCCCTGGAACTAGCTCTTGTAGCCCAGGCTGGCCTCGAACTCACAAAGATCTGCCTGCCTCTGCCTCCCGAGTGCTGGGATTAAAGGCGTGCGCCGCCACCACCCAGTTAAGACAAACACTCTTAAAAAGCAAGTAAACTACAAAACAAAGAATTTTATTTTTTCACTAGTCTGGAGGCAAGAAGTCCAGAATCAGTTACTGACCTGAAATCAAGTGGTGAGCACACAGTGCTTCTGTAGGCTCGACTTCCTCGACTTGTGACCACATCAGTCTCCCCCTGACGTCTATAGTCACAATGCCTTCTCTCTATCTGCATGACACTTCTCTTTATCTCCCTCTTATAAGAGCATTTAGGATCCATTCAGATAATCCAGGATCATTTCTGCATCTCAAGACCCTGAGTTTGATCACATTTTCAAAGGTACTATTTCCATCTATGGTAACGGCCATCCCTGGGCTCTTGAGATTATAATATAACCATTATTCTAAGAGTCTGAATTCAGCCTACTGGGTCAGAGTGATCTTTTGAGCTTGTAGCTGCTGCGAATCCCTATTCAAACCCTTTCCTGACTCATGTACTAGGGAGCTGAGACCCACAGCCCAGGGATAGCATCTCCACAGATGCTGAGATCTGGCCTTAGCACAGGAGAAGGGAGAGAGCAGGAACTTGGAGGAGATGGTGTTTAAGCTGGTCTCCACCACTCAGCTACTTGTATGAGTTGTCTTCCTGGGTAAGACAAATAGGACCAGAATCCAGGCTGAATGAAGGCAAGGCATGTGACTCCATCTGGCGTGGGTGCTCACTGACTTCAATGGCCCTCCTATCCTTTCTCCATTTCTGCCTTGCAGACAGTCCTGGAAAAGAACGGAGGCAGTGTGATGTCAGAGAGATTGCCTCACCAGCCACTAGCTCTGTGTGTGCATGTACGTGCCCGCAGAACTCAGAGAAGACATTGGATCCCCTGGAACTAGAATTACAGGAGTTTGTAAGCCCAATATAGGTCCTGATAATTGAACTCAGGTCCTCTGGGAAGGAAGAAAGTCACTCTTAACTGTTGAGCCATATCTCAAATCTCCATGTTTTCCTTTTTACACTTTTATTGCAATATCAGCCCTGTTTTACTTTACTTTTATGGTTCTGGTGATAGAAACGAAGGCCATTCACTCACTAAGCAAGCACTCTACCACAGAGTAACACCCACATCTTTTCATTCGCCACTGAAAATGCAGACTGAGGAGGTGGCTCAGGGGCAAGAAAGTTCGCTCTGCAAGCATGAGGACCAGAATGTGAGTCCCCAGCACTCTCGTCAAAAACAAAAATAAAAACAAAACAAAACAACAAATGGCATGGGTGCATGCCTGTAAACCTGGCAGAGACAGATTTGGAAAGTTCATCGGCCTGCCAGTCTTGCCAAAATGAGGGTTTTCTCATCCAATGTGAGATCCTGTCTTACAGCAATAAGGTAGAGAGGGTCAGAAGAAGATGCCTGATGTCTTGCTGCTGCCTCTGTATCATGCACCCACACAGTTCACATGCATGCACTAAACACACAGCACACATATACCTACACACACAGCACATGCACGTACACATATACCCACACACAGAGCACATGCACGCACACATATACCTACACAAAATTACAGCTCAATATATAGAATATAAAACTTGCTATCTTAATCGGTTTTACATAGAACATTCAGTGTCATTAATTAGAAAATATTTTCTTTATTGCCTCTATTTGAATTTTCAAGTCTTGGACTGTTTCCTTCACATGTTTGATTGTCTTTTCTTGGTTTCCTTGGTTTTCTTGGAGCTCACAGACTATGGACTGACAGCTGGGAAAGCTGCATGGGACTGAACTAGACCTTTAGGATGTGGGTGACAGTTATATGGCTTGGTCTATTTGGGGGACCTCTGGCAGTAGGATCAGGATCTACTCCTGGAGCATGAACTGGCTTTTTAGAGCCCATTCCCTATGGTTGAATTCCTTACTCAGCCTAGATACAGGGGGTGGGACTTGGTCCTGCCTCAACTTGGTATGCCAAACTTTGTTGACTCCCAAAGGGAGATCTTACCCTATCTGAGGAGTGGATGGGGGATGGGAAGGGAGAAGGTGGGGAGCGGGAGAAGGCGAGGGAGAGGGAGTTGGGGTTCATATGTAAAATGAAAAGTAATTTTTTAATAAAAAAGGAAAAAAGAAAATGTTACATAGCTACTTTCACTACCTAGTTTTAATGTGGTTTCATCACGGTGTAAGGATTAAGCAATAATTCTCCCTTCTCCCTTCCCCCAGCTTCTGGTAACCACTAATCCATCTTCTGTCTTTATTAATCTGCTTATTGATATTTCATAAAGTGGAAGCGCACAGTATTTGTGTCTGGTTTCCTTCGGTTGGTATCATGTTACACATCTTGCCACGTGAAGAATAGAGCTGTGCTTGCTTTCTTTATGCCAAAATGATGTGTCATGGTATGTATATTTTGTTTAGCCATTCATCTCTTTGGGGCACTTGAGTTGTTCCACCTTTTGGGGTGTGTGTGTGTGTGTGTGTGTGCGTTACCTCGTGTGTACACACATGTATGTGCTTGCATGTGGAGGCCAAGGTTGATATTAGGTGTCTTCCGCAATCATTCCCCACCTTTTTTTGTGAGACAGGGTGTCTCTGTCCAGTCCTGGCTGTTCTGGAACTCGCTCGCTCTGGAGACCAGACTGGCCTTGAACTCAGAGATCCATCTGCCTCTGCCTCCCTAGTACTGAGATTAAAGCTCATTCCTGGACACCTGGCTCCCCACCTTAGCTTTTGAGACAGGGTTTCTCACTGAACCTGGGGTTCACCAAGTCCCAGAGATCTGCCTGTCTCTGTCTTTCCAGCTCTGAGATTATAGACATGTGCCACTATATCCGTTTTTTTTAAAAAAAAAAAAAAACATGGGAACCTAAGATCCAAACTCAGGTAGGTCCTCATGTTTGTAAAGACAGCTTTTCCCCACTGAGCCGCCTCTTCAGCTTATGCACGGGTAGTGGGAATGGTCCTACAATGAACAGTGGTGTGCAAGCGTCTGAGCAGCTGAGCTCCAGGCTTCAGTTCTTTGGAGGCGCGCAGCTGAGCTGAATTGCCATGCCATGCGATCCTTCTGTAGTCGCCTTTCTGAAAAGCCCGCTAGGCTATTTTCCGAGCGGCTGTGCAGCTTCACAATGCTCACCAGCAACTGGGGAGAATTCCGACTTCTCCATTGGCTTCCAATCACGTAGTATTTTCTGGTATTTTTGTTACAGCTGTCTGAGTGGGTGTGTAATAGTAATTCATTGGGGACTTGATTTACATTTCCCGAATGACGACACAAAGCGTCTTTGCACATACTTATTGGTAATTTGTATTTTAATTTTCTTTTTTGAGACAAGTTCTTACTCAGTAGCTCAAATAGTTCTGGGGTCTCTAATGCCCCTGCCTCAGTTTCATGAGTAACTGGGATTATATGTACTGACATAGCTGCCTCCGTTCTCCCTGGGTTTTTTTTTAAGATTTATTTATTTATTATGTTCACAGTGTTCAGCCTCCATGTATGCCTACAGGCCATAAAAGGGCATCTCGTTATAGATGGTTGTGAGCCACCATGTGAGTGCTGGGAATTGAACTCAGGACCTCTGGAAGAGCAGCCAGTGCTCTTAACCTCTGAGCCATCTCCCCAGCCCTTCTCCCTGGGTTTTTTAAAGTGGGGCTTGAACCCACAGCCTCTTGCATTAGGTGGATCTCACCTTGAAGACACATCCATAACTCTTCTTTCTCACACTTTTAGTTGGTTAACTATTTTCTTATTGAATTTTAAGGATTTTTAAATCGTTTTGAATGATTTGTTTATTTTAATTTTAAGTGCATTGATGCTTTATCTGCATATATGTCTGGGCAAGGGTGTCAAATCTCCTGGAGTTGGAGTTACAGACAGTTGTGAGCTGCCATGTGGATGCTGGGAATTGAACCTGGGTCCCTTGAAAGACCAGTCACTGCTGTCTGCTTCTGGGCTATCTCTCCAGTCTCAGGATTCTTTATGATAGATTCAAGTCTCTTATCATAAGATTTTAAACACGTTTTCCTGCTCTGTGGGTCATCTTTCCCTTAATACTACATTAAAACATTATTTAAAGACGTTTAAATGTATGCAAATGTATGTATCTATGGGAGTATTTGCCATGTGTGTGCAGGTGTTTGAAAATGCCAGGAGAGAGTGTTGTATTACCTGGAGTTAGAGTTACAGGTTGTTAATTGCCTGACATGAGTAGGGAGAACCTAACTGAGCCAATGGTTACTACCAATGCTACGTTTTAAAGCATAAACTTCTATTTGTATCTTCTTGCTTGTTGGTTTGATGTTATGGCTAAATAGATATGATTAAAAACAATGGTATAAAAATTCTCCCATGAGGATATTGTAGTTAGAGTTCTCACATTTTAGTGTTTGATCCATTTGAGTTAATTTTCTGTATTACAGAAGAGAGAAGGGTTCAGTATAGTATCCACTTGTCTCTGCAGCCTTTGGGAAAGACTACTTTTCTCCCTTTGAATGATGTTGGGTCTTTTGTCAGACACCAATTGACTTTAGATACGCAGGCCCAGCTTTAGACTCTCTACTTTGTTTCATTGATGTTTTTCAATTTGATGCCATTATCCTACTATCTTGAATCTCTTTGCTGCTGCTTTGGTGTATGTTTTGAAACAGATAAAGGTGATTTCTCTCACTTTGCTCTTCTTTGTCAGTATTGTTTGAGCTATTGTGTGTTCCTTGTGTTAGGCAATTGCTAGGTCCGGTAAATTGTAGAGTCATGATGTCAATTTCTGCAAAACCCAAAACAAACAACAAGAACTGAGATTTTGATAGAGATTTGAGGAGTATGATACTTTCATTCTCTTGAGATTTTTCAATAGCTGTAGACCAGGCTAGCTTCTGCATGATTACCAGAAATCTGGGGTGGCCCAAGAATGCAATTAGTTGAGTTTTATATTAGTCCTGGACTATACTGTCTACTTCATGTGACACTGTCCATGTATGCTAAATGAATACTTCAAACATGGCTAGTCCAAATTTAGATGAGCTATTCATTAACTTACAGGCCTGATTTCAAATATTTAGTTCAAAATCCTACTGGAAAGTTGTAGAAGGAAGAAAGTGAGTGAGCCATTTGTTGGTTCCTAGCTGCTCAGCCCTAAAATAATCACACAGAAACTGTATTATTTAAAACACTGCTTGGCCCATTAGCTCTAGCCTCTTATTAGCTAACACTTACATATTAATTTAACCCATTTCTATTAATCTGTGTATCACCACATGGCAGTGGCTTACCGGGTAATGTTTCCAGCATCTGTCTCAGGCAGAGGATCCATGGCTTCTCTCTGACTCCGCCCTTCTTTCTCCCAGCATTCACCTAGCTTCCCTGGCTACCTAAGTTCTGCCTTGCTATAGGTCCAAAGCAGTTTCTTTATTCATTAATGGTAATCACAGCACACAGAGGGGACTCCCACATCAGAAAGTGTCCAATTAATGTTAATATCCATTACATGTTGGAACAATATTTTAGATATAGTTATATAAAATATATTTATTAAATGTATTTTTACTTCTTTTTAAAAATATAATTTATTTATTTTTATTTTATGCACATTGTATATATGTCTGTGTGAAGGTGTCAGATCACCTGCAACTGGAGTTACAGGAAGTTCTTAGCTGGCCATGTAGATGCTGGGAATTGAACCCAGGTCCTCTGGAAGGGCAACAATTGCTCTTAACCACTGAGCCATCTCTCCAGACCCCATATTCCCATATTTTCTTTCTTTTTCTTTTCTTTCTTTTCTTCTTCTTCTTCTTCTTCTTCTTCTTCTTCTTCTTCTTCTTCTTCTTCTTCTTCTTCTTCTTCTCCTTTCTCCTCCTCCTCCTCTTCTTCTTCCTCCTCCTCCCCTTTCTCCTTTTCCACTTTTCTTTATATTTTGGGAACAGGGTTTCACTATATAGCCCAGGCTGGCCTTGGATTTACAGCAGTCTTCTGCCATGGCCTCCAGAGTGCTGTGATTAAAGGCATGAACCACCATGCCTAGCACTGGTTCCTTTTAATGTTTCTTTCTTTCTTTCTTCTTCTTTTTTTTTTTTTTTTAAAAAAAAAGGTTACTAGAACATTGAAACCAGCCTCTGAATGCACCATATTTCTGTTGACCAACACTAGTCTAAGGATTTTTTTTTTTTTGGTTTTTTGAGACAGGGTTTCTCCGTGGCTTTGGAGCCTGTCCTGGAACTAGCTCTGTAGACCAGGCTGGTCTTGAACTCACAGAGATCCACCTGCCTCTGCCACCAAAGTGCCGGGATTAAAGGCATGTGCCACCACTGCCCAACTCCTCTAGGGATTTTTAACATAGAATTAACCTAGGAACAATGTGGCATGAGATTTAAGATGTTCACATAATCCCCTGACTATCTAGCAAAATCTTGTGCACATGTTATCCCTTTCAGCATAACAAATTACTGCAGCATATAGCAGCCTTAAAAACTATTTAATATCACTTGGTTCCCTTGGGGAGGAATCTGAGTATGGCTTAACTAGTGCCTCAGGCTTAGGGCCATTTCATACTGTAATCAAATATTGGCCAAGTCTGTATTTATCTCAGGGTTTGACTGAAGATGTATCTGTTCCAATATTCACTCATGTGGCTGTTGACAAGCCTCATTCCTTGAGCGCTAATGGACAGAGGCATTACTATTTTGCGCCAATCTTTGTACAGAGCAGTGCACAATGTGGCAGCGAGGAGATGTGAAGCCAAACAGAGCAACAAATGTGGAAAGCAGTCTTTCTAAAATTTATGTGCAAATATTTGTATGGAAGTCACATGTATAAATTTACATTATCCTCATCCCATTTGCTGCAACCCACATATAAAAACACATTATATTCAAGGGGAAGGGAACACATTATATTCAAGGGGAAGGGATAAATACCAAAATACCATTATGAGTCAAAGATGCTTCCTGTTACAGTGTCTTTGTAATTGTTTTGTTTAATACAGAGCCTTGACATGTAGCCCAGGAAGGCTTGGGACTCACTATGTAGCTAAGGCTGACTGACCTTAACCCTACAATGATCCTTTTGTCTTACGTAGCAGGCGTTTTTGAACTTCCAGACCCCAAATCATGACACAGAGACTTATTAATTATGAATGCTTGGTCTTAGCTTAGGCTTGTTTCTAGCTAGCTTTTTCTTTAAATTTAAACTAACCCTTTTCTATTAATCTATGTGCTGCCCTGAGGCTTGTTTACATGCTGTCCATTCTGCTTTCCTGCTTTCTCTGTGTCTGGCTGGCTGGCTCCCTGCTGGCTGGCCTGCTCCCCTTTTCTCTTTTGCCTGCCAGTCCTGCCTATCCCTCCTCTGCCTAACTATTAGCCGCTCAGCTTTTTATTAGACCAATCAGGTGCCTTGGGCAGGCAAGGTAAAACAGCAACCCATCTTTACATAGTTAAATAAGTGCAGCATAGACAAAGCAACACATCTTTACAAAGTTAAGCAAATATTCTCTTCCACAGCAGTCAGCCTTACTAGTACTGGCTATAAGTGGCTACACTTTGTTTCTATAGAGCACCAAGCTCCCATATGATTTTCAAAGATATCTTTGTATAAGTCTGAGAGAGAGAGAGAGAGAGAGAGAGAGAGAGAGAGAGAGAGAGAGAGAGAGGTAAACCCTGAACATTTCAGAACTAACTTGGAAGCCGTGTGGTGTTGGCGTACACTTTTAGTCCCAGCAGTCGGGAGGCAGAGGCAGACAGATCTCTGTGAGTTTGAGGCCAGCCTGGTCTACAGAGTGGGTTCCAGGACAGTCATAGATACACAGAGAAACCCTGTCTCGAAAAAAAAAAAAGAACTGAGGAGGAGCTTAACAGATGGCTCAGTACTTAAAGGCATTGGATGCTCTTGCATCAAAATCCTGGGTTCAATTCCCAGCACCTGCAGAACAGCTCCAAGCCATCTATAACTCCAATTCTGAGGGATCCAAAATCTTTTCTGACCTCCAGGAACACCAGGCAACAAGTGATACTCATAAATGCATACATACATATAGGCAAAAGACCTATACACATTACATAAATAAATCTTAAAAAAAGAACTGACTTGGAAGGAATTAAAATACAAGTTTTTATTAGGGAATATATTTTCATGCAAAATCTCAAGGCTAAACACAATATATAGCCATTTGGAGTAAGTTTTAAAATGTAAGGAACATAGAAAGGATAAGATCAATTGAAATATATATATATGTGTGTGTGTGTGTGTGTGTGTGTGTGTGTGTGTGTGTGTGTGTGTGAAATATATAATTTTTGTCACAGTTTGTATGGTTTTCCACTAGGCCAATTAGCTTTTCTGAGCTGGTAATGTTCTGTGTTACCACCATGAATAACCTGTCAGAGAGGATTTTTGGTGACTAGATTTGAGATGCAGATAAGATTGCTCTAATCCAGATGGTATTTACAGGTTCTCAGTGCTGTCCTAAAACCCATAAAGCAGAGATACAGAACCATTTCAGAGGAAATTACACCAATGCTCCAGGTTAGGTCAAGATTTTAAAAAAAATATTTAAAATTTTTTCCATACAATATATTTGGATCATGTTTCCCCCTACCCCCAATTCCTCCCAAATTCTTCCTACCTCCTTCTGTAGGGAGTGTATTAGTTTCTCCTCATTTTTACTTCTTGTGTCAACCCTTCTTCCTGGTTCTGAGAACCAAGTGTGTGAACCTTTCCTAGAGGTAAGAGTTTTAGAAAAGGGCTTTGTCCAGGACTCAGTTGATGGGGGTGGATAAAACTTCTTTATTCTGCCAAGAAACAGAAGTGAGAGGCATAATACATTGAGCCAAATATGCTATTGTTCTTGGAAAATGGTTTGTGAAGTTAGCAGTTCAATTCTGCTTCCTTATAATTAAAGGCTGAGCGTACCTGTCTGAGGCAGATCTCCAGATAAGTACATGGCTAAATTAGTTTCCAGGGTAAGGGGCAGTAATCTGAGCATGAGTTAACTGCAGAAGAAAAAGATCACATCAACCAAGCAAATGTCTTTTCTTCTTCTTGACCCTGTAAGTGAATCTCATTTCTCTCAGGAACATTCAGGATTTTAGGACTGATTGGAAATGCTTGTCCAGGGGGCCCAAGTGCGCTAGCATCCATCTTCTAGGCAATTTAAAGAGCCTACAAAGGAATTTATTGGCCTGATACTTGTCAGAAGGACTGGAGATAAGAGGAGTTAGTGATAAGAACCCAGCCATAACTGAAATGGACAAAGGTCTAAATTACGGCCTGTCAGATGTCTATCTTGTTTCTGGTTCCTCTTGTGAGCTGGAAAGAAACCAGGAGGCTCCTGGATCTAGAACCAGTCCAACATTCCTCATCTACCCTGAGGTCTTTCTTATCCTGTCAATGAAGAAATCAGAGTTAGTTGACCTCAAGGACCTACCTGCTTTGCCCTGCGTAATTTCTGCTTCTTCCAGCACAGGCCAAGGAGAAAAGCCAATATCCGGGCCTTGGACTGACTGCAGCAGGAAGCTCTGCCCTCACTCCGGTCAATTTCCTGCTGGATTCTAGCATTGACTTTGGGCACCCCTCCCCCGCTCTTGCCTCTGCTAACCCTAAATCTTACAGCTATCCCATTCAAGGCAGCCACCTTGATTAACAATAGAAAAACTATGTGGGGCTCAGGCTGGAATCAGCACTGTCTGAGGGGCTACACGGGGCCGTTAATCTTATTTCCCCTGAAAACTCAGTTCCAGAGAGCCAATGTGCCCTTCATCATTGAGCTGATCCCTTTTCCCCCCAACTTTCTCTCCCAAATCTCAGTTGTTGTAAGAATGTCGAGTGGTTTTGGAATGATTGCAAATAAAAACTGCCAGCAGATTTGTGGAGAAGAAGCGCTAAGCTCGGCAGCTTTGGCAGAACTCTCAGGGTGGAAGAATGTGGAAGGCACTTGTAACTGCTCGTGGCTGCCTGCCTGCTCGGGAAGCCCGCAGTTTCAGGCGGACTCCCCGGAACCTTATGGCCAGATGCATGGCACTGACTCCGAGGGCTCTGAACAGAGGGAAGGTGGGACCAGCTGCTCTCAGTGGCCTTTCTGAGCTGAAGTTCCATGGGTTAAGGATGGGGCTCCGTTGGTAGAGTGCTTGCCTCCCCTCTACCAAGCCCTGGCTTCAGTCCTCAGCACTAACTGGGCGTGGTGATGCTCACCTGCAATCCTAGCACTTGGGAGGTAGAAGCCGGAGGATCCCGAGATCATGGTCATCTTACTGGGTAAGATCAAGTGTAGTAACTCAAGGTTATCCTGGGCTACATAATTTGAGGGCACACAATGGCTTCTCAGACAAAACAACAGATACAACACAAACTGAAGGCCTTGAACAAAAAGGGAGCCTCAGAAGGCCAATAGGTCAAACTGAGTTTGCTTGCTGGGCCATTTTACCTGAGAATAGGGACTGCGGGGAGGGCTTGAGCCAAATCTTGGGACTAGTCACTGCGTATGCTACTCACACGATGAGCACACAGCACACCTGAAGACGTGTTCCCAAGCAACAAGAGCAAGACCTATAGGCTCACACACTAGATGTACCTCCCGGTGACCCACAGCACAGTACAGGGAAGCCCCAAGGCACAGAGCAAGCAAGCCCCGCAAAGCAGGTCTATGTGTCTCTTAGGCTCCTGCTGAGTCAGGGAAGGGGATGGTTGTGGCTATGATTGTGGGGGCATGAGCAGGCGGACCTCTTGCTCATTGCTTAAGGAGAATCTCTGCAAAGTCAAGTTTTCATTGGGATTGAGTGGAGGGCCTGGCCAGCTCATGGAGGACATGAGTCCCTCCTTCTTTAGATCTGTGACTGGCTTGACTCAGGCTTTGGCTGTTCTGATCAACTCTGGGGACACCTAAGCTTTCTGCACAGTCTGTCTACATATAACACGGCTTCTTATTAGACAGTGCTCATTCTGCTCCCAATGTGCTGCTGGGCTGTAACTGATACTCATCCCTAAGTCATGGGTGACTTTGCTAAGCACAAGCACTCTGCAAAGCCTAGATTATGACCAACAGTTGACAGCTGATTTAGTTCGTTTGGAATGTCTCCCCAGAGTGACTGCAATGGGTGACCATCCTACTGGCCTTGTCTCCTGTCCTAGACCAGGGATGGGACAAAAGTGGCTAAAGAGGTGTTGGAAAGTATCCAAGGTAGCTGCGTGAGTCCCCAACACAGATGGGGCGCTAAACTCCTGTGGTCTTCTTAGACTCAGACCGCTGGTGAGGCTTTCAAAGGCCATTTCAGGAAAGATCAATGAAGAGCTGAAGGAAGACAGTCGCGTAACAGGTTTCTGCATGGGGCAGGCAAGCTCTTGGCCTTGGCCACTTGTGAGTTTTCTGTAATGTTCCCTTCAAAGGGAACATTGATTCTCGGCACCAAATGTAACTGGAGTGCTCCCTTCTAGCATCTGCCGTCACTTCGGCCTTTTGAAGGCTACCTCCTGTCCTTAAGAGCGAGCTGCTTGGAAACGGCAAGGTGACAGACTGCACTGAAACTCTAATGCTTTTTACCGTGAAGTGGAAGAGCTGAGATCATGTTTTGCATCTGAGCCACGCAGGCTGGCCTTCTCAGTGAATAGATATGCTACTGCTTGCTGGAGACAAATCGAGCCCTTTCCACACTATCTGACATAGTTCCGGATACTCAGAGGATGCTCCCTCCATAAATGTCTTATTTGTGATACTGGTTGGAAGGGTGCCACGTACTGTGAATGATCCCAGGTCAAGTGACCTCGCTGACTATTAGTCTTCAGGATATCTTTTTATTTGGAATTCCCAATAGTCCAGAAGCACCTCTGATCATAGATGTGGTCCTGTGGGGGCTCTGGAGCAGAGCCTATTCAGGCTTCCTAGG
This sequence comes from Ondatra zibethicus, assembly GCA_004026605.1. NCBI lineage: Eukaryota > Metazoa > Chordata > Mammalia > Rodentia > Cricetidae > Ondatra > Ondatra zibethicus. Next base: position 49,324 of record PVIU01015109.1, read on the forward strand.
AGGCCAGAACTTACTTTCTATCCATCATGAGTCTTTAGAGTAAAAACAAACAGCATCCACCATGTAAACTGTGAAACCCAAAGTCACACTTCTACTGTATGATGATAACATAAAACTGAGCAAGCAGGGCTGGCGAGATGTCTCCAGCAAGTGGGTGAAAGCACTTGCCTTGCAAGCCTAGCCATCTAAGTTGGATTTCTGGGACCCAGAATGAAA
>PVIU01015110.1:0-49478 GCA_004026605.1 Ondatra zibethicus
CACATCTCAGATTTTAAGTAGCCCATCTTGGGTACCATATCTAAGCATTAACAGCAGCATCATTCATAATTACCAACAGTTAGAAACAATCCAAATGCTCACCCATGAATAAATAAAGTACAATGTGGTAAGTATACTCAATGGAATGCCAGTCGGAGAAAATAGATTCCCTCATGCTGCAACACAAATGAACTTTGAAAATATTTATGCCGCTGAAAATTCATCAGACACAAAGGCTGACAAACTTCAGCTTGTCTGATGCTATTTGTATGAAAAGTCCAACATAAGCAAGTCCGCTACTAAAGAATCACTGAGAATTCTGGTTGTAGGGGTTGAGACAGAGAGAGCATGAGCAGCTATCGTCCAGGGGATGCGGACTTTCACTATGGGGAGAGGACGAATTCTGGATATGGATGGTGGTGATAATTACACAATAACACATGTATTAAACTATTGAAATGTACCTTCAAATGGCTAGCAGTAAATCTTACCTTATGTATATTTTACGAATCCAAAAATTTTAGCTGGGCATGGCGACACATAAACCTGTAATACCAGCACTAAGGAGGCGGAGGCAGAAATATTAAGAGTTTAAGGTCAACCTGGAATACAAAAACTCAGAGGACAAAGGAACTTTTGTTTTCATGCATTTACTTGTGTGTGTGTGTGTGTGTGTTCCCTCCACTACAGTGTGTGGAGATCAGAGGACAGCCTTTGGGGACTGGGTTACTGCAGTCTACACATACAAAAATGGTACCTACGATTGGCTGAGGCTGGGCAGTAGACATGATCAGCTTAGAGAGTCTTCTGCTGAAACCCAAATTCCAGTCCACTGAGGGAAAGCTGAGACATACCATTAGATTTCTGCCATGGGTCATTTTCATTGTCAAATTGATTGGATTTAGAACCACCATGAAAACATTATCTCTGGTATGGCTATGAGAGTATTTCCAAAAAGGTCTAACAGAAGGTGGAAGACCCACATAAAATGTGGATAACACCATCCTGTGTGCTGGAATCCTGTACTGGAGAAAGAGGAGAAATCCGATTGAGCACCAGCATCCTTCCTCCTCCTCTCCCTTCTGCGCCCTCCCCTTCCTCCTCTGTAGACGCACTGTGACTAACCACCTCATGCTTCTGCTGCACCTCCTGAACCATGATGGATTATATTCTCTAGAAGCATAAGCCAAAATAATCCCTTTCCTCTTTGTCTGCCAGGCATTTTGTCCTATCCACGAGGATAGGAGCTAAGGCAGTCTCAGAGCATTCTGTCACACCAGAGAGACGGGGTGGCTCTCAGCAGTCTCCCCTTCCATCACTGTGGCAGGATTTAAATGAACTGTCCTCCATACATTTCTGTGTTTAAGGCTTGGTACCCAGATAGTATTGCTGTTTGACAAGGTTCTGGAAACTTTAAGAGCTAGCACTGAAGGAAGTTTGTCACTGGGGACATGGCTTTGAAGGTCATCGGTAGTCCTCAGCTCCTTCCTCATTCTCTGCTTCCTGTCTGGTCTGAGGGGATGAACCCCATGTCGCAAGATTTGGTTACAGTGAGGTTCTGCTGAAGCACATGTAGCTAACCAAGTGTGGTCTGAACCCTCTAAAAACTGTGAACCAAGACAAGTCCTCTGTCCTAAAGTAGTTTCCTCAGACATTTTGGTCACAGACGCACAAAAAGTAATTCTAGCTCCCCAAAGGGAGTAAGCAAGGACCTATTGACCTATTGTTCCACCCCTTCCTCTATCTGCCTCATCAGATACTCGGAATTCCATCCTATGGGCTCAATGATTTCCTCCTTCTTTATAAAGCAGTTTCCCAGGCCTTGGTCATCAATCCTGTTGGGTAAAACATCTTCTGTTTTCCATTTCAACTCACCCAAAAGCACTGCCTGTCCTTGACCTCACAGATGAGATAACTGCAGGCAGAACAATGGCCTCTACAGCTGGTAATCTATGACCCACCCTGCTTCCAAGTTAGGGGTTTGTCACTATCAATGAGGTAGGTCCCTGTTAACTTACCACAGAGGGACTCCCCACAGGCCCAAGGACTTGGTAGACCTGGCAATAAGTGGTTATCAGTGGACTCAGTGTAGACAGATCTCAGAGTCCTTCCCTGTCTCCACACCAGAGATAGTCACAATACCAACAGCACATAGCACCCATGCTGTGGTTAATCTCCCCTGCCCCCACCCCCCAGAACCATGGGCTAGCTGGCTTTTGTTTTCCTCTGCAGCCACCTATGTTTCCATTAGCTGAAACCATCCCTTCTCACCGTCTGGCCACTGTGTTTCCATTAGCTGAAACCATCCCTCCTCACCTTCTGGCCACTGTGTTTCCATTAGCTGAAACCATCCCTTCTCACCATCATCCCTTCTCACCGTCATCCCTTCTCACTGTCTGGCCACTGTGTTTCCATTAGCTGAAACCATCTCTTTTCACCATCATCCCTTCTCACCGTCCAGCCACTGCCTTCAGAGGGAGCCTCTCTGACCCTCTCAAGGTTTTTATCTTGGGAATGAAGTTTTACTAGAACACAGTGTGGCTCCATTATCTCTTTGTCTCCTTAAACATTTATTCTTCAAGAGTGAAGCAAAACAGGATGGCCTACCGAGTGAAAAACACTCATCTGGACCTAGGTGTGGGGTTTTACACCCATGATCCCACCACTTAGAAGGCAGAGGGATGAGGATGGCTTCTGGCTGGCCTGAGATGCATACAATGTGAAGACCTCCATCTGTCAGGAAAAACATGTTAAGACGAGCATAGGCGCAAAGAAATCCAACCAGACCAGATAAGCCAAATTAAAAGCCCATGTTGGCACACTCCCGGGGGGCCGGAAGAGCATGGTGAGGGAAAGACAGCGAGCACACACACAAACCCAAAACCACGTGTCTTTCTTTTTGGTGTGAGCTTAAATACCCTGTGGGGTCAGCGCTTGGCAGGCTGGGAGTGACACTTCCAACTCAATATTACAGTGAGACTCAAAAAACCAAGAGGAAAAAAAGTATCCCTTGTTCTAGCTTCATTATCCACATCTTAAAAAATTCTATTTTCTAAGCACTTTGGAGCCCAAGGCAAAAAGATTATGACCTTGAGCCCAGCTTGGACTGTATAGCAAGACCACGTCTCAAAAACTCAACCCAACCCAGAGCAGCCACCAAAAGAGACTGTTTGCTTTATTTCCCCCTCCATCTCCAGGGCTGGGATGACAGGATGCACCGTCATACCCCATTTAAAAAGGATCAACCCCTGCTTCATGTGAGCCAAGCAAGCACTTGGCTGAGCCATATCCCTAGCCCTCCTTTTCATTGATATACAAGATAGATGTAAATGAGGTTAAATTGGTTGTTCCTTTAAAACACATATGGAAACAGTACATATTTGTGGTCATTTCTCTAACAAAGAATTACTTGACTAAATTCAAATTTTTGCCCTGCTGATTTGTGTCTGTGTCTTTTTCATTTTACTATCAAATCCCAGAACGAGCTTTCCAATTGAGTCTGAACACCTCTTCCTGGAGCCTGGTAATCACTATCCTATTCTAGTCTTCTTAGGTGAGGGCACAGTTTCACCCCCAGGGGGCAGTTGGCTATGTCTGGGGACACTTCAGTCACATTAAGGTGCAAGAGTGCCATGGGCATCTGAGGTCAGGAAAAATGCTCAAGGTCATCCTTACGGGAAGGAGCATCCGGGATCAATTGGCAAATGGAGACAGGGTGGGGCGCCCCTGCCTTAGTTTGCAGCAGCTACAGTCCACCAGACTTCCCGTGGGTCTTTCTAAGGCCTGTGCAGTGTGTGTTGGCATATGCTAAGTACCTTTAGAAAGGTACTGATCCCCTTTCTTGTGGTCTGAGCAACCCTCCTAAACATATGCTTTTAGTTTTCAAGTCCTATGACCTCAGCCCAGGGAGTCTCCCTTAAGTGTCTGTTTGAGGCAGAGCAATAAACCAGAGCGCAACAATAAAACCTATTTGAGTTTTATAATTTATTACTATAGGAATGTGTTTTGCCTGCATGTACATCTTTGCACCATATATATGCCTGGTTCCCATGGAGGACAGAAGGGGGCATCAGATCCCCTGGAACTGGAGTTACAGGTGGTTGTGAGTTGTCATGTGGGTGCTGGGAATTGAACGCAGGGCTCTGGAAGGGCAACTAGTGCTCTTGACCACAGAATCATCTCTCCAACTACCCCACTCCCACTTCATAAAGTCACAATGCACACTGAAGCTTCACGACTGGCTTGTATAAAGTCCCAGTTCCTTGATCTTAGGAAACCCATCAGGCTGCGTGGATGAGGTGAACGAATGTTGTTTATGCTTAGGAATCTGTCTGTTCCACCGAGTGACTCTCCACTGTCTTCTACTATTAAACCAACTTCCTTAAACAGAGTCTGGGGGCCAGTGAAGATTGAGCATCTAGTTCTAATTGACATTTGCCAGACTAGAGGCCAAGATAAATTTTATATCCTGTGTGCATCTGATTTCTCCCCATGAGTTTACTGTTGCAGGAAGTTGGGGAAAGGCAATGGCGAAGGTCCTCAACCCTTGAGCTCAACCCATCTCTATAAAATCTATCTTCCAATGTCATTTTGTAACCTCTGCCTTGTCCGTCATGTGAATTCTTCCCGAACTGACTTAAGATAGCACACTTCCTGAAATGGCTGCTGGTAATCTTTATTTACATCATATTCCATCCTGTCAGTCTCACTGAAGTCCAAGAAATTTATATTTACATACAGTTTCTGAGGGCTGGGGCATAACTCAGTGGTAGAGTGTTTTCCTAACACCCACATGACTCTGGGCATAGGCCCAGTACTAGAAAAAAAAAGTTAATATATTCATAATCTAATAAATTTCTGGATTTTTTTCCCCTTCAAAACCAAAGCAAGATACAATTAACAGGTCAGTTGGAGGGCATGGTGAGCACTTGTTTCACATTGGGGATGGGGGTGGGGCTCATTGGGGATGGTAGACAGGATGGTGTCCAGAGGCTGCCAGTGACAGCTCATGAAGGCATCATACAGTTCTTCGCTTTCTGCCATGAACGCCTTGTTTGATTCTTCAATATTCAAATGAAGGTCTGGGTCTGCAGAAGCCAACCACAGACATGAGAAAAACAGTTTCACATAACACATCCTGGTAATGGCTGAAAACTAGAACCCTTGTTTAAAAAAAAATCAGTGGATGTATTACATTATAGCTAAAATTTTTATTTGGGGGGAAAACATGCTTAGTGTATGATATATACTCCTTACACAGCATAACACCAAGCACAGAAAATAACAAAAAGTATTTGGGGGGAAATGAATTCTGTTTCCTCCCACCAAAAGTTGAAACCAACAATTCAAACTGTAAAAGTGGCATCATCGGGCTCAGCAGAAGTCTAGACAGTTGGAGGAGATGGCAGAAAACAGAAATCTAAAGATGTTTGGGGCATGGGGGGATTCCATTTAGGAGAAAGGCAAAGTCGAGGATGAGACTAGAGCTGCTGGCTTGAGAACCCAAGAGGATGCTTTGTAAATGTCCCTGTCTGCTTACCAAACAGCCTGATGACAGTGAACGACTTCATGGACCAAGGAATTCTAAAGCAGAGGAGAACCTGGCCTCCTCTTTCAAAAGCGGAGGATGGACCTGTGATAAGATTATACCATGACCACGAATAACTATACCTAGGTTTTCCTTCCAAGTGGTCAGGCTTTCTGAGGCTCCCAGCGCTCTAAAGTCACTTAAAAAAAAAAAGCTAATGCATTTTCTTCCTCCTTGCACCGAATGTAACTGAAGAAGTTCTTTGCGCTGCTTTGTGATTTTTGCAAGTCTAAATGCATCCAGGACCATAATTTGCCTCCCATGGGTTCATAGTCCTCGGCAAGGCTATCAGGGACTGAATACTGTGTTTCGTATACTGAGGTCTTAGCACCCATTTTGATAGTTTGTTGGAGTGGGTCACAGGGTAGGATCCCTGTCTGAGAGGATTAATGCCCTTGAGTTAGAAGGAAGCAGAGCTTACTCCTTCAGTTTTATTCTCGACACCAAGAAGAGACGGCACGCAGGGGAATACCATCTACATGCCCCGGAAGAGAGAATCTGAGCCTGGAACTTCCGGTCTCCGGAGCTGTGTGGCCAGGGCTGGAAAATTGGTGGGAGGAGCTTCCGTTGTTTAAGACTCCCCCCCCCCCCCCAGTCTGTGGCACTTCGGTACAGGAGTTCTAGCAGATTAATACAGCCCCTGTTGGCCAGCACCTTGCATCAGCCAACGGTTGGTGTTGTGCTGTCTGAGTATTAGCCTTTTGAGCCGTATTTCTTTTGAGAAACTTGAGCTTGGGACTTGCAGTCACCCAGGCAAGCCATGTGGCCAGGGCTGGGAAACTCCAGCCTAGGTGAAACAGCAAATGCCTTTCATCCTAGCACTCAGGAGGTAGAGGCAAGGAGAATCTCTGCAAGTTTGAGATCAGCCTGGTCTATAGAGTGAGTGCCAGGCCAACCAGAAATATGTACAAAGACCCCATCTACTGCATCTTTCTACCTTTTCTCATGAACTTGCTGAATTAATATTTTTTTCTTAAATTCAGTTCTAGGCATCTTTTCTGTGCAGTTAAGCAGTTTCCAGGGTTTGTTTTGTTTACGTGTTGTGGTTGGGGGAGAGGTATTGGGATGACTTGACATACTTAGGTGTGAGCACGCCCTCTCTCTAATCTGTGATTAGGAGCGTGATGAGCAAGCTTAGTAAATGCAAGGCAGAGAGATTCACAGGCACCAAGGTAGACAGTTATATCCATGAACACTGGGAATGTCACATAGAAAACAGTGAACACTCAAGTTTCCCAATTTCTTTGGCTTTCTCTTTAGTTTGCCTACTAAAAATTTAAACATCTTCTTGGGCAGCTGGTGTTTCGTGTTGATTTCTAGTTAGCTATGCTTCTCTTGACCTATGACCTAGCAATTCCCTTGTGTGGTTAGCGTGTGCCAAGTGCTGTTAGGACCACAAGACCCCTTTAGATGTCACACTTGCATATCTTCTGAGCTAGATATGACAATCCACTTTACAGAAAGGAAAACAACTAGACAGTAATCTGTCTGGGAGAGAAGAAGTAGTAGGTAGGATCTGAACCCTGACAGTCTGTACTGGGGAAAGTAGATATTTGGAGGTGTTGTTTTGATTTTTGGAGATAGTGTTTTTATGTAACCAAGGCTGGTCTCAAACACATAATTTTTCTGTCTCACAGGCGTTGAGACTAATGGCCACACATAGCTGCGCATCCTCATTGTGTGGTGTGTGGCTCATGAAGGCAGGAAGAGCAGGTTCACATTTTAACCCAAAAGAAGTCCCTCGAGGCCTGAAATGAGCACCTTTTGTTCCTATGTGAATCTAAGGATGAACATCTAGAACAACTAATACAAATATTTCATGTCTTTTAAGGGGAAACAACAGGCAGGCAAACTCCATGATGGCTACAGAGCCCCAGAACACAATCTCCTGCTCCCTTCATTAGGATAACAGAGACAAGGATGGGTCTGCCTTGCCCAGGCTCAGTAGGACATGGTGCCCATTTCTTTATAGCTCCTGTGAATGCCAATAGGCAGTGGTCCCCGTTTCTCCACATCTCCCTTTCTCTTTTCTGTGACAAAGTATTTCCTCCCCTTCCTCAAATATGACACATTCAAAAACTTTCCATGGGCCCAACTTTGTTCTTTTCCGAACCAATGAAAATTTTAGAAATCATGTCCAGCCTACCACTCCAGTGATACTTGTTGCGTCCCCAGCCTACAGGGGGGACCAGGAAGCCATAGCTACAGAAACTACCACCTGCTTTTTCTCTTTAAAAAAATAAAATATGGAGGCTGGAGAGATGGCTCAGCGGTTAAGAGCGCTGCCTGTTCTTCCAAAGGTCCTGAGTTCAATTCCCAGCAACCACATGGTGGCTCACAACCATCTGTAATGAGATCTGGTGCCCTCTTCTGGCCTGCAGGTATACATGCAGACAGAATACTGTACACATAATAAATAAATAAATCTTAAAAAAATTAAAAAATTTTTAATAAATAAATAAAATAAAATATGGGTGAGGGAAAGGTCCCGTGCACGATCTCAGCTCTCACACACAAAACTGAATCCTTAATCCACTTGCACTGATACTCATACAGTGGGCAAAATGTATTGACTTAAATCCTAGAAGCCCAAGAGTAAGGGGTGCTTTGACCTTTTGTGGATAGTAAAAGTGAGGAGATGCAAGGGGACAGAGAGGAAGGAACAGGAAGGGATACATGGCTGGTTCCAGCTGTGTTAAGAGTCCATTCCCACAATGAGTGAACTGCTCTGCCTCAGGACCTGTTCATCTCTTAAAAGTCTTGCCTCTTAACACTGCGCGGCTGGAGGTTAGGTTTCCAGAACTTGAACTTCAGGGCCACACTCAAGCTGCAACAAACCTCAAAGTCTAACTTATGGAGGAAACCAGTCTTGAAAACAGCGTCATAGCTTCTTCCGTTTGCAAAGGTCCAGGGAGGTGACTCTGCTGACACTGACCCTGTTTGGTTGGAGCCTCCAGCTCAACCCTGCATGGTCCAGGAAGCCCTGTTCCTCTTCCTCCTCTCTCCCTCTCCCTTTCTCTTTCTTTCTCCAAATCCTGCTGCTCAGAGAGTCTCCGAACAAAGGAAAGGCATCAAAAACCCAGTTCTACATTCTTGATGACTATTGCAACTTCTTCCTTTGATGCCGCCCTAGCCGCTCCAGTCCCCGCCTAAGCGCTCAGTTTTTGACCACACTTGGGCACAAACCCAGCTTGTGGTGGACATGACATCACCCCTTGCCTACAGTCCCTAAAACTTTCCTGCCCTGGCCTGGGCGCTCAACTTTTCTGGCCTCGATCTCTAGGACCAGAGAACCCACCTGAGAGTTGCTTTGCTCAATATACCTCTTGCTACACTCTTCAGTTTGGCTTGATCCGGCTAACTGGTCTGCAGCGCAACTTATTATCAAGTGGGTAGGAGTCTGGGGGGGGGCACTTATTAGACCGCATAGAAACCAGTCTCCCCAGACAGGATACATCTCCAAAGAGAATTTTTAAGCAACCTACAATGGAATTTTCCAGTCAGATCTCTCCATTTCTAGCAACTTGAAAGAATGAGGTATCTAGAAAAACCTTCTTTTTCGTCAACCACGGCAGCTCAAGGTTCACATTACCTGCTAGAAGTTCTTCCTCTTCATTTCCAGCTGGGGCTGAGATTTCCTACAAAGAAAATGAGAATAGACATAAAGATTTAACATCACAGATGCTTTCTTGGGATAGAAAACCTGACTCCGAAAAATACCAAAACCACTAAACCTCCCCAATGACGAGGTGGGTGAACTGGGTCACAGAAGAAATGTCAGGAAGGGGCATTGAGGCTGACAAAGGCTTCTGGGAACCGTTAGACTCCTAGAGCCCGAACCACACAGCAGAGACTCCTGGAATCCAGCTCTTTGTGTTGTTTTGCTTAACACAGGATTTCATTGCATAGCCCAGGCTGACCTCTAACTCTTTATCCTCTTGCTTCCTCCTCCCTAGTGTTGGCCACCATGCTGGACAGACTTCCTACTCCGACATCAGGTGGCCTTTCTCCCAGAAGTCAGTCTGCAATATCTCCAGGAACACATTCTCCTTGTGCACGCCCCCAAGCTTCCCCTACCCAACATCACCTAGGGCTATGCTAAAACCAGCACATTCCGTACCTTCAAAGCCACAGAGGACGCCGAGTGGTGAAGCAATCAACCACATTTTTACCAAATGAGAAAAGTAACTCCCAGAAGCATCTCAAGCATAAATTTTGGTTGATTAACCCAAACTGTGTTGGCTTTGGGGTACACAGAGACACTTTTGTTTCTGTGTGCATGTACACATGCATGTATGTGGAGGTTAGAAGCTGGCATGGGGTGTCTTCTGTGGTCACTGAACTTTATTTTTAAAAATGTGTTTAATTTTATTCATATGCACATTTTACCTGCACATATGTCTGTGTACCATATGCATGCCTGTTGTCTATGAAGATGAGAAGATTCTCAGAACTGGAATTATGGATGGTTGTGGGCCACTACGTGGGTGCTGAGAATTGCACCCATGTCCTCTGCAAGAACAAATTTTCTAAACTACTAACCTGTCTCTCCATCCTCTCTCCCCACTTTACTTTTCGAGATGAAGTCTCTTACATAATCTGAAACTCACCAATTTGGCTGGACTGACAGGCTAGCAAGCCCCAGAGAACCTCCTGTCTCTAGATGCTGGAATCACAGGTATGCATTACCAAGCCCAGCTTTTTACCTGGATTGGGCATCTGAACTTGTCTTCTGGCTTGCCTGCTAAGTACTTTATTCAGGGTTGGGGGGCATCCCCAGCTTTAGACACCGTAGCAGAAATCTAGTAGAATCTTTGTATCTAGGGTGAACATTAGAATGAAGTAGTTATTTTCTAGAAGTACTTAGACCTTGAAGAACTCATTATGGGAAACAGTGATTGTTTGCTGTTGTCTACAGAGCTGTTTTTCTGAAGCAGCTCTATAGCCTTTGCATGATGGTCCTGGCACACTTGGAGCATCTGCACTATTGGGTACTGCAAACAGGGCACAGTAGGAACTAAAATGACAGAGGTGTGATGTTTTCCTTCGCAAAACACATAGATTAGATCAGGGGCTTTGGTATGAGGAACTTGTTTTACCCAGAAAACTACTCTTGTGTAACAACCAATAAATATGATTTTGCATGGCTGTTCAGGATTCAGTTTATAGAAACGGTTCCTCCCTGCTGTGACAGGGCCTGAATATGTCTTGGAGTGACCCTCTTTCTTCAACTGACCTGAGCAAAACAGAACACTCAACAAGATGCCTTCCCTTTTAATTATATACAGCTGTTTCAAGGAACCACCTGGTTGGGAAAGACTACATTAGGTCCTAGCACCAGTGAACTTAAACTTCCCTTAGTAATAAGTAATAATATTGGGAGGGAAGATACATTATCTACCTAAAGGCAGTCTCCTCTTCACTCTGGAACATGTCCTGGTTTGAAATGAAATAATTCAGTAACAAACGTCAGCACGCCAGCTAAGTCTTTTCTTCCTGTTGATGGATGGATAAGCCACCAGAATCTGAGCTTAAAGGGGGTCTTTCCCTTAAGTGATCTCATGTTCCGTCCTTTCCTACCTCACTCTGATAGATGTGAATTCTAAAGAGTTTGGGAAGCAGAAAACTCCTGCTGGGAGAGCATCTGTGTGACACAAGGGTCCCTGGCTGGGTGCCACCAGTAGGTCTTAACAGAAAGGGTTCAGTCGACCCCCAGAATCCACAGGGCAGCTCACAACCTTCTGTAAGTCCAGTCCCGGAGGATCTTACACCCTCCTCTGACCCCCATGGGTACCTGGCCCACACATGACGAACAGACATGCATGCAGGGAAAAATAAAACAGGCACACACACACACACACAAAAAAAAAAGCCTAAAAAATAGAAATATAAAGGTGTGATGGCTTACACCTTTAGTCCAACAATAATAAATACAAATAAAAACAAACTGTTAGAACAGAGGGAAGGGTCAGTAAGGAGAAGAAAGAATCTGTTAGTTATTGTAGTGTTTTCATGAATAGAAAACAAAAGTAGTTTCCGAAGTTGATTAGCATGAATATCTACATCTATCTTCTTAAAACTATACAGGCAATCATCAAACAGGGAGGCTAAAAGAAAAAAATGTGAATTCAAACCTCAGATGACAACTTTTTTTAGGATTTATTTATTTATTTTGTATATATATGAGTGCTCTATTTGCATGTACACCTTTATGCCAGGAGAGGACATCAGATTCCACTATAAATGATTGTGAACCATCATGTGGGTGCTGGGAATTGAACTCAGGTCCTCTGGAAGAGCAGCCAAAGCTCTTAGCCACTGAGTCATCTCTCTAGCCCCAAAGGGCAACTTTTTAAAAAACATACAAATGGAGCATCTGGTAAAAGGAAGCCCTGCCACCTCCCTTCACTGGGCGGGGACGGGGGGGGGGGGTAACGACAAGTTATTGTATATAAAAGGCACACCTGAAAGACTTTAATAGTCGAAAGTGAAAGTGTCAGAAAATTGAATTCTCAAAATGAAATATGCATGAAAAGATATTAATTTTTTTAAGTTTGAGAAACCAAAGGCCTAGGTATTAAGTTCACCTTGGTGTTAAGAGGCCTTCGTCACTGTGCACATCAGGACACAATTCAAGTGAACAGCCGTGCTTTCAGTTGCAAAGCTTCTCTTTCCTCACTGCCTGGTCACTGACGCGGTTAAGCAAAGAGGACACCATCCGAAAGGAGAAAATTGACACGACAGCATGGGACACAGGCACAGTGAACATTTATTATTTACTCACTTTTTATTTGAGACGAGGGCCCCCTGTGTAGCCCATGCTAGCCCCAGCTCCTGCTCCTCTGGCCACGGCCTCCCAAAGTGTTTGGATTACAGGTGTGTACCATCACACCATCACTTCTCAGGGAACGTTTTAGAAGCTGTATCCCCTTGACCATTAGTAGGACCCATGTTTTCCTTGCCTGTGTGATTGGTTACTCACACACACAGGAACCCAAAGAAGCCAGCACTCCCACCTCAGCAGGAATGAAGTGTAAACTCAAGGTTTTTGATGAGCAATTTGTTGCTTAACATTCCTTTTTATATATATTTTTGAGATCATGACATAATTAAATAATTTCCCCCTTCCCTTTTCTCCTTCTAAATCCTATCATATACCCCCCTTGCTCTTTCAAATCAAGGCCCTTTTCATTACGTGTGTGTGTGTATATATACATATATACATGTATATATCTACATATTACATATTATATGCACACACACATCCTATTTCTGAATATAGCATGAACTTTAGACACAGGACCCAGAAGCCCCTGAGCTAGAACCAACCTGAATGCTTCAGGGTACCTGAAAGCGACATGCGAGCTTCCAAAGGAGGGAAGCAACCAACAGTCCCACCCAGCTTTGGTGCTTATGAACCGTGACAGCGACCAGTGCGGCACAATAACCCTAAGGGCATGGTGGTGGTTACCTCTGTGGTAACTGACAGTTCTCAAATTGGACTTCAGACTCACTCAACAAGAGGGGAGCCATGCCTGGTACTGGAAACCTCACCAACTACCCAGGGCTAGTGAAGCCATGGATCATGAAGGAGAACCTTCTATTGCCACTTTACTAAACCAGCATAATCCCTAACTACATTCTAAATGCTGCTTAACATTTTAATCTAGCCCCTCCACCTCCAGATATGTAGTCTCAAAAACAAACAAAAACAAGAAAACAAAAACCAAGAACAAACAACTGGACGGTGGTAGCACATGCCTTTAATCCCAGCTTTTGGGAGGCAGGAGTTGGAGACCAGCCTGGTCTACAGAGCAACTTCCAGGACCATCAAGGTTACACAGAGAAAAACTGTCTCAAAAAGCAAAACAAACACACACCACAAAAAGTACCCATGAAGAAAGGTAAGAGAGGTTTGTTCAGCCACTGAAAGTCCTTCACTGTTAGGAGAAGATGGAATAAAAATTACAACTCCTCTAAATAGGGTTGATTGAGCTGTTTGAGACAGGATCTCACTCTGGACCCACATCTGGCCTTGAACTCAGAGATTCTGCCTCTGCCTCCCAAGGTTTTAGGGATCTTGGTTTTGCTTGCTTGTTTGCATGGTTTGGTTTGGGTACTAGACTTTGTAAAGATCTGTATTAGCTCTACCACTGAGCTACATCCACCAGGTCCTGGCAGGGGGCGTTAAAGAAGTCTCTCTTTAAATAAGCTGAAAGTATAAGCAAGTTAAAAAACAAAATACAACAACAACAAAAATAAAAACAAAAGAAAGAAGCCCCATCCCTATCCGCAGCAGAAAGAAAGCTCAACCAGCTTGGCGAGCAGGCGTATGGAAGAGACACGCAGAAGACAAATTCATTCCGAGGATACTTTCTTCCAAGCTGAGAGGGAATAAGAAGGGGGGTGCAGAAACATCTTCAGGGGACTTAGAAACAACACATCACTAATCAGTGTTAAAATACCTTTCTAAATGGTCTTCAGGTCTCCTTTAGCTAATCAAAAGTCCTTTCCAATCCTAGTTTAAGAGTCAGCAAAATCTATTTCCACGATCATCTAACACTTAGTAGCAAGAAATTTTAGGTCAAGATTTAATGAGTTTATCACTTCAGTTTCGGAGGAGTCAGAAAGAATTTAAATCACTTGCTTTTCCAAAAAAAAAAAAAAAGAAAGAAAGAAAGAAAGAAAGAAAGAAAGAAAGAAAGAAAGAAATAGGAGGGAAGGGGGAAAGACAGCGTTACCTCTGGAGTGTCCCGAGGCCCAGCTAGGGGTTCCGGATTCTCATACACAGCCAGAGGGCTGGGCCTGGTTCCCTTCCATGTGGAGTCACTGCCATAGCAGGGAAGATGGTAAAAGCTGTGTGGTTGTTCATTGCTGTTGTCACAGTGGTAACCGAGGCTATAATGGGACCTCAGCTGCTCCCTAATGACAGACAGGAGAGGACAAGCAGGGACAGTCATCACCAACAGTGGCAGCACCACACACTCACTCTTTTCCAGAAGTTTCAAGTAAGGACTACTCTGCTTCAACCATTTAAAATGAAATCGCCTGTGTACCAAGTAACAGGCTGGCAGTTGGCAAAGGGCTTGTATTAAATAACACTGGTGCTTTCATTCAAAGTATAAACTAAATTAGACCTCACTCACCTTTGCCAGATGAAGTAATAGTTGTTTTGTTGAGCCATGCCAAAGCCTACAGGATCCTCCCATCTGGCCATTTCTCCAGACGCTGAAGAAAATCACGTGACCACCTTTATTTCTGGGTCTGAAATTATGTCAGCTGGGTCAACCCTTTCAAATATCTCTTATAAACAACCATGAACTAGGACAATTACATTTAGTGGCAATTCCTGCTAGGCAATTGTTTCCTGACAAAGAGGCAAAGGTGTGAGTGGAGGCAGGGGTGTATCTGCAAGCACCTGGAGAAACTTGTGCAAACTTCCCCAGCTTTAGCTGCCAATACCTCTCATAATTGCCAGGACTGGGGAAACCTGCAGAAATCCCTGTGTTTTTGTGTGTGAACCTTGAAGAAGCCAGGCTTCTACATTACCTACTCCTCACAACCCCTTACTAGGTAAGAATGTCATTTTCAATATCTACAATCTAAACAAATACCACAATCTGGCCGGCTCTCCCCCTCATCGATCTACTAAGAATAACTCCTGGAGTCAACGCCTTACGGCTTTCTCTTTAGATATCTAAATATAGAAACCATTATTTCAGCCACCTGCAGAATCCTCAAGAGGGAACTGCATATCACACACATGTTACACTAATGCAGGCTCAAGCTAAGGTTTTATATATTTAAGACAGGATCTTTAAATAGGAGGCTGGCCTCAAACTCATGATCTTCTGCTTCAGTGTCCTGAGCGCTGGGTTACAGCAGTATCCATAGTTTTCAGAATGTCAAGCTGAGAAAGCAAGCAGTATGCAAGCTATAATGTGAATAAAACCCTCATTTCCTTAGTGATCAAAAAGATATATTGATTTTAGTGTATGTGAGTGAGCCTTGCATTTTTTATGCTCCACGTGCATACAGGAGCCAGTGGAGTCAAGAAGAGGGCAATGGGCCTCTGGAACTGGAGGTATAGGTGGTTGTGGGCAATCATGATAGGGCCGAGAAATCAAACCTAGGCCCTTTGTGAGAACATCAAGTGTTTTCCACCTCTGACCCATCTCTTCAGCCCCTATAGTGATTTGCTCAGGATGTCCTCATAATTTGTCGCTTGCTAAGGCAGCAATAGTTATTGCACCCAAATCTGCTATTGTGAGACCCGGAGGCAGTGGTCTCTATGTCACCGGAATGGCCCTGAATAAAGGTCACATTTCCCAACCCTGACAAGTATCGGGGAATAGCCTTTTCTCTAACGTTCTGAAGTCTGGGCCTGGTGTCTGTTGATCGACTGTGGACGCCTACCAGCACTAAACTGGCCTGCTCTCGGGGTCGCCTGACTAAACAGACGTCTGTCTGAGTCACTGTTGCTTCCTTTTTCTTTCTTTTTTTCTTTTTTAGAATACCTCTGTTGCATCTTCCATTATTTCATCAAATTCAACACAATTCCCAACTCGTGTAGCACTCAGACTTCAACAAAATGTTGATTAAGGATTCTTTCTATTAGAAGAAGAAAGACAACCTTACTCGCTTCTCATTTTAGAACATTTTATAAAAAGACAGTCAGAACCATGGCTGTGAATGGATGAGCGTTGAGGCCGAAAACAGGAATGTAGAAACGGAGCATCGCCAAAGGGGGTCAGGAAGCTAAGGGAGAGGCCAACGTGCCATGTTACATCTACTCAGAAAGATGTCAGGAGCTGAGGATGAAGCTGGACATGAGGACTTGTAGGTGAAAGCAACAAGGGCAGGCTCAAAAGTAGTGCTTTGTCATTTTCCCAAATGCCAAACAAACCTAGTTCAGCTGGACTGAACACACAAAGCAAGCTGTCTGTGCCTGTTAGTGCCCGCAGAAGTTGACCACAATCTTGGCTTGCGTTAGCCGAGAAATGCAAAGGTACCAAACACCTCTGGGCATACAGCTATATACAACCCCACAGTCCAAGAATCTAACAGAGGTGCCACTTTTAACGTGGAAGAAGGAAGGTGAGTGAGTGGGACTATTACAGTCTTGTGGTTTTTCTGAACGAGGCTAATTTTCCCCCACACTATCTTACCATTGCTACTCCAAAAAGGAATAGCTGCTGTCCAAAGAGGAATGAAGTCGTGACTGTACTCTAGTTTCTTTTTTTGGCAAATCAAACAAAGCCAGGTTCTCAATAAATATTTACCGGTTGGATGAATGAATGAAGGCGTGGATCAAGTGCAAAGAGCTTTGCACTCCATCATTTTAAAGCACAATAAAAATCCTGTCAGTGTGTAATTGATCTCTCAAGAGTTGGTTTGCTCCCTGGCAACTTCAGTTTCATACTGAGATTAAGTGGCCTTTTACAGCCTGTTTTGAGAGAACAGGAGGGCTTAGAAGTATGTCCCATTTGAAACTAGTTGAACAGGTATATAATTCTGCAGTGGTTGGCTTCAGACAATGAGTCCCACAGACGCTGCTGATCTTGCTGGGATTGAAATAAAAAGCTGGAGCTTCTATTTTAAAAAGTTCAAGGTCAAGAGCGTGTAAAACATCGGAGCAGTAATTGGCTGCCACTTAGCTGTGTGGCCTTGGAAATGTCATTTTCCTAGGCACGTTTCAGCATTTATAATCTAAAACCAAATTAGGATATTTTACTCTGGGCTTCATTGTTTTCATTTTCAAGTTTTCATTTTTGATGACATATAAGTACATAAAAATGTATCTAAAAGTGTAAAATCTGATTTTACTTCATTGAAGCAGAAATCTCAATAAAAAGGTTAATTAAATTTTATCAGTGTTTTCTAAAAATTTAGATCCACAGATTTTCATATACTTTTAAGGAATGAAATACCCTAGACATTTATCAATGTGCCCTTATCCACCCTATACTGAACTTTTGGCTGACACACTCCTAAGTCTTCTGAGCCCTGTGATTGGCTTGACTACTTTCTAAGGCAGTTTTGTTTTCTTTTGTAAAATCACAGTGACGCCTACACTTAATGACTTACATCCTAGAGCCAACCACATTCCGATTCCTGGTTGGAGCAGAAGACTTCCAGGCCACAAGCTCTCCTCTAAAACCTATCACATGTATGCAGACAAAAGTGTGGTGTTCTGGTCCTAACAGATTCCAGGATAGGGTTACATTTGTAGGAGCTATGCATCTGGACTAGGTGCCCACACTGAGCCCATCAGATCAAAGCAGCGTAAACTTTAGTCCCAGTAATCCAGCCTCAGTTGCTTACTAGATGCCTTGTAGCCAATTAGATGACAACAGATTGTTTAAAGGACTAAGCTGTACCTAATTACATCACTCTTCCAGCTTTCTGCAAAGACCATGTGATTACAGTATCCCGGAGTTCCCAGAATCTGCTTTGTTTGGTGTGTGTTTGGGGGTACTGAGATAGAAGCTCATATCAAAGCTGGATTTGGACTCCTGATTCTCCTGTCTCCACCTTCCAAATGCTGAGATCTCAGGTGTTTTTGTTTTGTTGAAGAGGATAAAGGTTGAGACAGATCTCCAGGAGCCTGGGCTTGCCAGGAGCTGTGTTCCTCCCACCTCTGCCCCTTTGTACCAGGTGACAAGTCATGTTTTGCTTTGTTTACATAAACTCTGCTTCACTTCACCGATCTCAATAATCATTTATTTTTATTAAAACTTTAATATAAAGAACTTGTTCATCAACTGCTTGGAGATAAAAAAAGAACTTGCAAATAAAAAGAAAATCACAGTGAAATTAATCAGGTATAAAGTCTATACACCTCAATGGAACTGCATATTGGATTTTACACTTTTAAATACACTTTTTATGTAGTTACAAGCCACAAAAAGTGAAAAATCCATGAGAGAGTTAAAACTAAAAACACAAGCCAGGAGGTGGTGGCGCACATCTTTAGTCCCAGCACTTGGGAGGCAGAGGCAGGCAGATGTCTGTGAGTTCGAGGCCAGATTGGTCTAGAATTCCAGGACAGCCAACGCTACCAAAGAAACCCTGTCTCAATAAACCAAAACCAAAACCAAAATAACAAAACCAAAGCACCCAACTAGAAAAACAATGAACCTTGTACCCTCTTTCGTGACTCACCTGTCCATTCTTCATTATTTGCATTTAGTCTTTCCTCACCTCCTAATGTTCACCCTTTCCCTTTCTACATGGTATACTACCCCACATGTACATTTGTTTACATGTCTATATGTACATGTACATACATATTTATATGCTATGCTCCACATGAGGAAAAACAGTTTGTTTTTTTCCTGAGATTGTGTGACCCTGCTTAATAATATATATTCTAAGTCTATCCCTCAAAATTTTATTTTCTTTAGAGCTGAAGAGTATTCCATTCTATATATGTGCCAGAATTTCTTTATCTGTTGATAGACAACTTGGTTTCCTTGCTATAGTGAATAAAGCAGCAATAAAAATGTTGGTGCAAATGTCTCTGTGGTAGGATTGGAGATCCCTGGTTGTATTCCAGGAGTGAAGTGAAACAGTGGGGTCATGTAAGTTCCATTTTAACTTTTTGAAGAAACTCCAAGCTTATTTCCATAATGGCTGTATTAATTTGCCCTTCCACCAGCAATGAGTTAAGGTTCCTCTTCACATCCTCTCCAATATCTTGGTGATAGATATTCTAGGGTGAGGTGGTATCTCAAAGTAATTTTAATCGGCATTTCCCTGATATTAAACACTTTCAAAAATTAGTTATTGGTCATTTTTTTTCTTGGAGACTGTCCATTCAATTAGTTCACTGCTCTGTTTATTAGTGGATTTATTTCTGTGGTATTTACTTCCTGGGATTCCTGGTAAATTCTGGGTATTAGTCACTTGTCTGGAGTTAGCTGGTAGATCTTCTCCCATTCTGTGGGCTGTTTGCTCTGATGGTTTTTTTAAAAATATTTATTTATTTATTATGTATACAATATTCTGTCTGTGTGTATTATGTCTGCAGACCAGAAGAGGGCACCAGACCTCATTACAGATGGTTGTGAGCCACCACGTGGTTGCCGGGAATTGAACTCAGGACTTTTGGAAGAGCAGGCAATGCTCTTAACCACTGAGCCATCTCTCCAGCCCAGCTCTGATGGTTTTCTTTGTTGTGCAGAAACTTTTATTTCCATGTAGTCAAAGCTGTTGATGAGTAGGGACAGTTCCCGTGCTATAGGTGGTCTATGCAGAAAGTTCTTGTCTGCACCAACAACACTCGGTATTCCATTTTCTCCTAGGTGTTCCAGCATTTCAGGTTGTAAATTCTTTGATCCATTTTGAATTGATTTTTGTACAAGGTTAAAGAGATGAACTAGTTTCATTCTTCTTCAAGTAGATATCCAATTTTGCTAGCACTAATTAGTGAACATATTATTTCCCCCCAAAGTGTGTTTTTTCTTCCTTTGTCAAAAATTAAGTGGGCATAACTCTGCTATTTTATTTCCAGGTCCCCTATTCCATTAATCGGTTTGTACAGCAGTGCTAGGCTGTCTTTATCACTATAGCTCTATAGTATATTAATAACGTGGGGCGGTCAGCTGACAAAATGGCTCCTGTGGTGTAATGGTTAATGCTCTGGACTCTCTGGACTCTGAATCCAATGATCCGAGTTCGTATCTTGGTGGAACCTGTTCCTTGAGGAAGGGACCTAGTCAGTCATCCTTATCAACTCGGACCATGAAACCCAATATAAACGGGCTGCCCACGTTTCACTTTTTTTGGTTATAATACCCTCAGCAGTGTTCTTACGCCTTAGGATTGGTTTGGCTATTCTTTGCATGTGTGTGGTTCCATATGAACTCTTGCATTGTTTTTTCAAAACTCCTGAACTATGACATCACAATTGATATTGTGTTAAATCTGTAGATTAATTTTAGCAGTACAGCCATTTTCACAATACCGATTCTACCAATCCAGGAGCATGGAAGGTTTTCCCCTAACTTTCTCTAATAAAGATTAGGGAAATTAATGAAATAGAAATGAAGAACTTTTAACAATCATACTTCCTCTGTTGTAATTTCAAAAATACCCACACTTAAATTTCTCCAACAGCAACTGGTATTTCCCTGGATATAATGAGACAAAGGGGAGGAAGGGGTTTCCAGGAACAACAGATTAAATAAAGCACAGGATTCTGAAACAGTTTTATTCATTTCCTCCCTATTTTGGATACTATTATTGTGTCTTAAAATGATGATGATCTGAAGTAAAACATAACAAACCATGTATAGGGAAAAATGAGACTTTCTCACTTTGTTCCAAACCAAGGGGGCATATTCCTACTTTAATGGTTCTCGGGAGAAAATGATTAAGTTTAAAAAGCATCCTCAGTGCACGCCTTTGATTCCAGCACTGGGAAGGCAGAGGCAGGTCGACCTCTGTGAGTTCCCGGCCAGCCTAGTCTACAGAGCTAGTTCCAGGACAGCCAGGGGCACCCGAGAGCACCACGCTCAGGAAAATTAGCTCTAACCGAAGATGCATAAATTAGTTAACACAAGAGTTTCAATGGACTGTGTGCGGGTTTGCAAGTGGAGTAGTCCAAGCTGGAAAAATACAGGCCTTCCCACAACTGAAAGATCATCAGAAACCTCCAAAGTGAAATCGTTTTCCTATTCTCAAGCAAAACCTTAAATGGTTAACTATGTAGACAATTCGTACCTTAGAGAACAAGTGTCTCAAAGAAATAAAGTCTAAGCACTTAAGGACTTTATTAGTTCACATGCCTGTGTAAAGATTAGACATAAGCTCTAACTAACCCACCTGCAATTGTGTATGCCCTGACCCTGCCTAAAACTTATGGAAACCTCAATGTGTGTGTGTTGGGGGGGGGGTTGTTATTGCTTCCATCACCTTTGCTCTTTCCCTTTCATCACTGGTGGAGGTGTACACTAGAATAAACATTTCGAACGTTACCATCCTCAAGATATATATATATATATATATTTTTTTTTTCTCGTGCCTAGCATGTGTCCTAACGCGAGCCAGTCCCAGGGGCGTTTAGATCCGAGAACCGTGGTGGGAAGAAGAGCTGCGTACGGCATGGTTTGGCTTGCGGCTTGGACACGGACTGGCAGGCCCGGGCACTCAGTCCAGCGAGGGGACACGGCCAGCTCCGGCAGCCGGGAGCCCGGATCGACCCCGTGCCGATCCGACAGAAAGGGTCCCAAAGTGCTTTCTGCACAAAAGCGAAACCCGTCGCTTTGTAATCGGAGCCACGGGAAACTGCAGGAGGAAAATAGGTGCGAGGAGGCGGCCGGCCTGGGTGATGTGGCGAGGCCCAGTGCCCAAATTACGAGAAAGCCGCAAGACGTCAGAACCTAACTTCTGAAACCATCATCACCGCAGCACGCCAGGAGCCTCAACCACTAACACCCACCGAAGCAGGAGGTGGATCCGCCCCTTCCATAGACGCACCGGAAATTGGGGCTTGCGCGGAGTATTTCCCGCCCACTTCCCAAGGCCCGCCTAGGTCACAGCTTCCCAGGCGTTGCCTGTTTGCCACCACATTATTTTCTGTCTGCTGTGAGACCCTCTACTTGCGGCTTCACGCCTCCAGCTCCACGTAGAAGGACCACGTGACCTTCGAAAATGTACTCAGTTGCTGCAGATGCAGGCGCCTAAAAGGTGCCCCCTACGTGATGACGTGTAATTCGCTCGCCGAAGCCGAAAGAGCCTGCCTCCTCTTCCGTCGGCTCCCCACGCCGGCTTGTTTGCACGGCACGTGTGTTGCTGAATGGAGCTGGTCGCTGGCAGCTACGAGCAGGTCCTGTTTGGGTTCAGAGTGCACCGCGAGCCCGCGACTAGTGGCGATCGGGAGGTGAGGTGCCGCGAGCCCCGGGGCGGCGGGGGACGGTCTGGGAGGGGCGGGCTCATTCCCTCCCGGGCCGACACTGCGGCGCCTGCTGTTCATGCTGGGTCTCCGTGGATAGTTGATGGAGGATTTGCGTGGATAACGGGTAAGCTTATGCCGGGAATTCCAGCTCTCGAGAGACTGAGGCAGGATAGAGAGCTCAAAGCCTGTGTAGAAAGACCCTGCTCTTTACAGAGTAAAGGATTTTCAGAATGAGATACCTAGTTATAGTAGATAAAGATGTCTATAGACGGGAACGACAAAGTTGATCTCAGTGTGGAAAGTAGATGAATGGTTGTCAGAGTCTGGACCCAGGTTAGGGAGATGACGAAGAGAGGATGGCTAATGCTTGCAGAAATGCAGTTGGATGGGAGGAATGAGGAATGACTTCTCTCTCTCTCTCTCTCTCTTTTTTTTTTTTTTTTGCCTAGTAAGGTTGAATGTTGTCAACTCAAAGACATGACACGTGATTGAAGAGGTAGATAGGTTGCTTTTTTTAGATCTGTTCGATGTATGTATTGAAATATGTATTGTGCTCCATAAAAAAGTGCAGTCATTATATGTTTATTCAAAGGAAAGAAAACTTAAAGCATTCGCGGGGCATGAAAAAGCTGGCATTTTTAACACACATGCAAAAATGAGGTGTCCGTTTAAGCTGACAAATACATTAGCTGTTCAAGGTCTAACGTAAAAGTAACCTTACCACTCACTAAGTTTTTGACCTAATTAGCAAAATGCTATGTCTGGATTGGGATCAAGAAAGTAATACAAATTCACCATTTATTGTGAATTACTGGTAGGGTGAAAAGGTGCCAGAGGTGTGGTTCCTGCTCTAGCAACCTTCCTGATTGAAGGGCTGGCGAACAAGAAAGAGAATACTTGGCGTGTAGCACAGTATGAAATTTATTTTTATTAGGTATGAAAATAACGTACAGGTCATTGGCAACACGGTAGTCAAACAGTAAACAGGACCATATACAGGACTAGGAATGTGATCTAATACTCCAAATGATCACTTCTGAACGGTTCCACTTAACGCCTGCAAATCCATTCTCTTGGGCACTTCCTTAGCGTGTTTTCTTTGTAGTGTACTTCTTTCCGATGCACAACAACCCTGACAGATTCAGCCGTTCTCATTTTATATATAGCAATTGGGAGGTTTCTCAAAGGGCAACAGACTGTTGAAGGCCAGATAGTTTGTAAATACAAGTCAGGGTCCACCAGGTGTTTCCCAGGCTTACGGTTTTAACATTACCAGGTGCTGCTTCTAAATCTAGCCAATAGCCAAGATAACCAATATTATTTACGTAATTTGAATAAACAAGTAGTACTTTAATATAAAACTTGCATGGTTAAGTCTGGTGGCTCACGTCCGTACTCAAAAGGCTTAGGCAGGAAAATTAAGAGTTTAATGTTTAAGCCAGCTGTCGTGGCACGTGCCTTTAATCCCAGTGCTCTGGAGGCAAAGGCTGGCAGATCACTGGGAGTCCCGGGGCAATCTGGTTTGCATGGTGAGTTTTAGGGCAACAGTAACTACACAGTGAGACCATGTCTCACTACAGTCTGATGGAGGACCACCCACTGCTGTAGCTCTTCAGGACCACAGTGCTTCACCGGAGGCATCTTCAAAGAGCTTTCCTGGGGGTTTTGTTTTCTTCTTCTTTGGTTAATAACACTTTCCCCATAGCTCCGTCAATTTGAAGAGTACTGTATGTGTGCGCATGTGTCCTGTACTTTGTACTCATTCGATCACGTTTCTCAAACTAAAAATCATACAGTTGTGAGCACCTGGTCCCTGAGACTCATTATTAGCAGTTCTCAAGGACTCGTGTGAGTACTAATGAAAGTAGACCCATTGGCCTTAGTTTTCTCTGTAGGGCTGATCCTGTCTTTATCTCTGTACCACCACATTCATTTGTTCTGTATTTCTTTCCTTGGAGTGAAAGTTGTACTTGAATACAGACCTCTTTGTTCATTGTTATTTCTACCACCCGTAGTCGTCTCAAGCATATATAATAGAATAGTCACATAGGTACAAATTAGAAAGGACAGGCAGTTGTTACTGGGATTAATTCTCATAAAAAGCTGAACATTTGAATGAATTACTGATATGGAAGCCTCTATGTAAGCCTCCATTATTGGGATCCGGAGATATGTTACCGAGCTTAACTTACACTCCTTGTTCAGGTCTCCAGTCTTTTTGCTTTAATCTGTGTATCAGTACCTAGTTTTTCTCCGTCTGCAGGATACACTGGTTGATTCTTTAATTGTAGAACTGTATTTTCAGAGACTGTGATGTGACTGTGGTGTTGACCCGTACGTTTCGTTCTTTCTTAGACATGGACTCCTGTGGCTGACTTCACTCACCATGCCCACACTGCCTCCTTGTCGGCAGTGGCAGCCAACAATCGCTTTGTGGTCACTGGGAGCAAAGATGAAACAATTCACATTTATGACATGAAAAAGAAGATAGAGCATGGGGCTCTGCTGCACCACAGTGGTGAGTATGTCTTCGTCACTGTTCTATTGCTATGAAGAGACACCGTGACCAAAGCAACTCTGATACAAAGAAAGCGTTTAATTGGGGCTGGAAGAGCAGCCAGTGGTTTTTTGGCCTCTGCACCATCTCTCTAGCCCCTAAAGCTGTATTCTTATAGCTCAGCATGCACAGAGATTCTTGAGTTTAATCTTCCAGAGCCACCAAAACAAATGAAAACTATTGGGTTTAATAAGAAGAACATGAATTCCTTCCCCCATGATTCAGTAGTGCCATGGCACTGGCTTTCCCTGCTTTCTTGGTGCTAGGGATTGAACCTGGATCTTGTCTGTGGTAGGCGGAGCCACTTCCAGACTACGTTCATCCTCCTTTATTCCAACCAGACATAGAATTTGTGTTCAAAGTCAATATGATTGTTGCCCATCTTTTTCATAGGCACCGTAACTTGCCTGAAATTCTATGGCAGTCGGCACTTAATTAGTGGTGCAGAAGATGGACTCATCTGTGTCTGGGATGCAAAGAAATGGGAATGTCTGAAGTCCATTAAAGCTCACAAGTAAGTCGCTGTGGTCCTTTTGGCATGCTCACTGTGCCAGTCAAGCTGAGGGCTAACTGTCCCTTTCCTTTCAGAGGACATGTGACTTTCCTTTCTATCCACCCATCCGGCAAGTTGGCCCTGTCTGTTGGTACCGATAAGACATTAAGGTAAATTATAAATTTCCAAGGGCATCTTTACTAATGTATCTTTTACTTAGCAGTAACAAGATACTGTTAACATATTGGTCCAAAGTTTTCAACCATTTTAAGTTATTGTGATAACAAGGATAACAAGAGCAAAGCAGAAAGTAAATCAGCGAAAACTACTTTGTCACGCTGCTGTAAAAATGATATATGTTCTCCAGGCAAGATGGTTCATGCCTTTAACCCCGACTCTTAGGAGGCGGAGGCAGACAGACCTCTGTGAATCTGAGGCCAGCCTTGTCTACATAGCAAGTTCCAGGCTGAGACCCTGTAAGAAAAAAAAAAAAAAAAAACAGCCCATGTTTCTGTTACTGTATGGTGAATGGGGAGGAGAGTGACCCTGAAGAGAAATGAGTGACTAGATGCAAGTGCAGCGACAACATGTTTAAAGTGTCAGGAAAGGAAGAAAACATTTGTTGATATTGCTACAAAGTAAAGGGCAGCTGCTTTTTAAGTATTAACTGCCCTGTATGGAGGCCTGTTGTGCATTTGTTTAAGTATATAGTATGTAGTGGAATTGCCCTGTGTGGAGGCCTGTTGTGCATTTTTTTCCCACTTAGTGACATCATGCTGTAAACAAACCTCCTGTTTTGCAGAACATGGAATCTTGTAGAGGGAAGATCAGCTTTCATAAAAAATATAAAACAAAGTGAGTATTTTGTACATTTTTTAATAACTAGCTAGACTATGTATGTCCGCAGGTACATTTTTTTATATATTGATTATTTTATGTGTATGAGTATTTTGCCAGGGTTGGAGAGATGGCTCAGAGGTTAAGAGCATTGCCTGCTGTTCCAGAGGTCCTGAGTTCAATTCCCAGCAACCACATGGTGGCTCATAACCATCTGTAGTAAGATCTGGTACCCTCTTCTGAGCTGCAGGCACACATGCAGACAGAACACTGTGTACATAATGAATAAATAAATCTTTTTTAAAAAAGAGTATTTTGCCTCCATGAACGTCTGTGTACTGCTTGGATCCTTGATGCTCTTGGAGGTCAAAAGATGACATTGAATCCCCTGGAACTCAAGTAACAGATGGCCATGTGGGTGCTGGGAATCAAGCCCAGGTCCCCTGGAAGCTTAACTGCTGAACCATCTCTCCAGCCCCATTTTAAAAAGATGTATTTGTTTTTTATTTAATGTGCATGAGTGCTTTGCTTGCATGTAGATATGTGTGCATGTGTGCCTGGTGCTGCTAGAGCCAGAAGAGGGCGTCTGATCCCCTGAACCGAGTGGGTGCTGGAAAATGAACATGGGTCCCCCTGCAAGAGCGTAAGAGCTGCTAACGCTGAGCCATTCCTCCAGCCCGTGGTCACACATTCTCTGTCCTTGTGTGCACATGTGTACTTCCTGATCAGATGGTAGTGGCCTCTGACAAGTGTTTCATGTTACTTTCTCTTCCTGGGTTCTGCCACACACTATCTTTAGGACCTCAGTAGTTCCTTAAACTACTTTTGCCTACAGTTTAACTTCTGAAGTATGTGCTAGGGATTTGTTGTGAGATTACAACCATTTCCCCTTGGAAAAAATGTATTTTTCCTTTTTTTAATGATCTCTTTTTTAAAAAAGGTCTTTGTAAGATGGGGTAGAGCTGTTGAGACAGAGTCTCATAGGCTAGTGTGACTTCAACATTGCTCTGTTGATGAGGCTGGCCATGAACTCCTGAATTCTCCTTTCTCTACCTCCCAAGCACTGAGGTGGCCCAGTAAGATAAAGATGGTTTTGCCTTACAGATGCTCACATAGTGGAGTGGTCCCCAAGTGGAGAGAAGTACATAGTTGTTGTGCTGAATAAAGTGGATGTCTATCAGCTAGACACGGCATCCGTGAGTGGCACCATCACAAATGGAAAGAGGATCTCGTCGGTCACGTTTCTTTCAGTGAGTTCCAGAAAGCGGGGGTGGAAGTTTTGAGGTGTCATAATTCCTGGGGACATTCAGAGTATCGTTTTTCTTTCTCTTAGGACTCTGTCCTTGCAATGGCCGGAGATGAAGAAGTTGTAAGGTTTTTTGACTGTGATTCACTAGAGTGCCTCTGTGAATTTAAAGCTCATGAAAACAGGTATGTTTTTTTCTAAAGCAGTCT
Source organism: Ondatra zibethicus (assembly GCA_004026605.1). Lineage (NCBI taxonomy): Eukaryota > Metazoa > Chordata > Mammalia > Rodentia > Cricetidae > Ondatra > Ondatra zibethicus. The sequence goes on from PVIU01015110.1 coordinate 27,830, forward strand.
GTGTCTTACTGAATCTCAACAGGCAATAATTTCATAAATCTGTGGGTGCATGTGTCTGTGTGTGTCTGAATAACAACAAGGGTACTCAGACATGTCACATGGCTGTGATGCCTGGCATCTAAGGAGATGATGGGAAGTATTATTTCCCTGGATTTCATAATGCAAGAGGAAGGAAGTGACTGCCACTTGTCTATTTGCACTTTTAAAATAACTCTTAGGCCGTGTGGTGGTGGCGCATTCCTTTAATCCTAGCACTCAGGAGGCAGAGACAGGTGGATCTCTGTGAGTTCGAGGGAAGCCTGGTCTACATAGCAAGTCCTAGGACAGGCTTCAAAACTACAGAGAAACCCTGTTTTGCAAAACAAAAACCAACAAACGAAATAATAATAATAAAATTACTCTTAGACTTGGAGCCTAATATCAAGCATATTTGAGCAAAGCAAAAGCTTTGTTCCCGACTACTGTTCTTCCTTTTCTTAATCTCTTTGCCCACTTCCCCTTTTCCCTGCAATTTTCCTTCATAGGAAAAATGAAATAACATTATCAAGCTCCATCTCCAAGTGCTTGGTGTATGTATATAAGGGGGAGATAGTGGCTCTCAGAGTAAGTAGATCATTAACTTGGTATATGTATATAAGGGGGAGATAGTGGCTCTCAGAGTAAGTAGATCATTAACTTGGCCAGGATCATTCCACACTTAAGTAAGGGAGCGTTCCCAAATCCAGGCCAGCTGATGCTTAATGTGCCTTTTTTTTTTTTTAAGTATAATTTTGAGAAAGGCAGTAGCATACAGCATTTTACTCCAGTGTAGTTCATCAGCTTGTTCTTCCATGTCTCAAGTAAGTCTTAAATCTTGCTTTCTGGGAATGGTTGTTTTGAGAAACCTGTCCTTGTAAACATTCAGTCCTGCAGTTGGTGTACAGTGTTTTCCCTCGGTATTAGGAAGTAAAATCATTTTAGGAAAGCCGTTTCTAATGTATTCCTGACAATTCTACTTCGCCATTCTTTTTCTGTGATGAGCAAAACATTTGGGAGCTTCTGCTCCTATGGCCCACACTGTAGCGAGGCCGTGGGTACTTTGGCGGATGCTCTAGCTGAGCTTCCTTCCCACCCTGTCTTGTTTACTTAGAGGAAACTTGAAAGGCTGGCAGGCCAGTTAGGGAGCCTATTTGTAGAGCCACCTCAGGACCAGCCTGTGCTCCCTTCTTATCCCCAGGAACTTACTCCTCCATGGTGCTTTAATTATTATTGTTTAATTGTGTGCTGTGCACCTGTGATGTGTGTATGGGGGTGGGGCAATCACAGGTCAGAGGACAAGTCTGGGAGGTGATTCTTTCCACACTTATGTGGTTCTAGAGCTTGAACTCTGGCCAGCAGGCTTACCTGGCAGGTGCTTTTACTGACGGAGCCATCGTGCCGGTTCCATCCATGTTATTTTAAAGTAAATTATAGTTTTGAGGTTTTTAGGCCTGGTGATGGCGTGATTTTACTTCTATGTGCAACATCTATCCAGCAGAAATAGAAGGTGAATGGTTATTGGGCAATAGCCACAATCCAGAAACAAAAAGGCAGCTTAGACTGGAAGTGGTAGTTGCCCTGGAGTTGGAGAAATTTGTTCTTCTCTTCCTCTTGCCTGAAGTCAGCGTCTTTCCTTTCTGGGTGTGTAGTTGGTTGGGTTAACAGGCTTCATCTTTACATCCTCATCTGGATTCTAGGACCTAGGAGGTAACGTGAGTGTTTGCACCCATCATTGCAGTTTGTTTTTATGATACAGTTTTAACCCATATTTGGCCTGAAAATAACTCACTGTTGGATGGAAATATGCAGCACTTGTTATATCTTAGCTTATTGTTTATTGGACACTTTGAAAACACTTGAAATATTGAAAAAGCAGGAGACTGTTGTAGTTTTATGATATCACACCCTCTAGAAGAAATGATCTCTGGCATTAATGTTTCTATCCTAGGGTAAAAGACATATTCAGTTTTGAAATTCCAGGCCACCATGTTCTTGTCACAGCATCAAATGATGGTTTCATCAAAATGTGGACGCTTAAGCAGGATAAGGTCAGTGTCTTCCCCCAGTGTCAACACACTGCATAAGATACTACTATATTAAAGTTATTACTTTGGGGCTGGAGAGATGGCTCAGTGGTTAAGAGCTTTGACTGCTCTTCCAGAGGACCAGGGTTTGATTCCCGGCGCCCGCATGGCAGCTCACCACTGTCTGTGACTCCAGTTTCCACGGGATCCAACACCCTCACACAGACATATATGAAGGCAAAACACCAATGCATATGAAATAAATAAATATAAAAAATAAAGTATTACTTTAACAGTTTGTTTAATGAGATTCATAAAACATATCCTTAAGCTTTTAAAATCTCTTCCAGTCGTGGTCTGTATTGGTAGTTGTAAAGTTAGGGTTACTGCAGAGCTGCCTGGAGGCTTTGGGTTGATTAAGATTGGGTCTCAGACCTATCGCCCTTCTAATCCTTTTAATGCACCTTGCTTTTTGTGTGTATTGGGTCGTTATCTTTTTAAAAATACTAGAGAAAAAAAAGATTGCCATTACTAAAAACATTTTGAAAGATCTTGACTAATTATGGAACTACTACTAATTTTGAACCAGATAATCAAACACTGATTTCCCTTCTTTAGTCATCTTTCACTCTCAGTTTAGTATTGTTTGTTTTCAACTCTGGGTGTGATTTGTCTACGTAAGACATCTCTTGTGTCCTTAGAATTTTCTAGTTTGAAGACACTGGCTCTGTGAACGGCCTAGTGAGATCAATTATAAACCAAGATAGTCAGCGACCTCTAATATTGTTATCGTATGCCCAGGAAAACACAAGCTCGCAGCACCTGATGGGTGATGTTACAAAAGACATTGCTGGGCAGTTTCTTCATTGTGCTCATGTAAACCCTAGTGGAACATGTCCGCATGGGCACTGTGACACGTGGAATGGTACACTCCCTCTGGCGCTGACGGAAACATTCTTTAGTGGTACATAATGGTATGATAAAACTTCAACTAAGATTATTTCATTATGGAAAAAGAGAAGCTGTTATCCAAAAATTCCTCCGGGTTAAGTATAAGGTTTTTCCCTTCTGTTTCAGAAAGATCCCCCATCTTTGCTGTGTGAGGTGGACACTGGTGCCAGGCTGACGTGTCTTGGAGTGTGGTTAGACAGAGCGACAGATGGGAAAGGGAGCCTTCCTCCAGCAGCAGAGCCTTGCCCTGGTAAATTAAGTCAACCATTTAAAAGATTGAGCAGTCTGCTCCCTCCTGAGCTGTTAAAACTTCACTTGAGAGTGAGAAACTTAATGTGCTATCTCTTGTGTTTTAGTAAATAAAGAACAACCCAAAAAGATCAAAAAGGAATCTGGTGATGAGAATCAGGAAGAAGAAACATCAGGACCTAACTCGAAGTCTGGTTTAATCGGTGACAGCAAGAAGCCAACCCAAGGAAATAGCCCAGTGTCGGCCAAGAAGAGGAAAATGACAGACATGTTGGAAAAGAAGAGAAAAAAGAAAATGTAATTACATGGCAAATCTCAGATATCTTCTCCCCAAGAGAGTGTCTTCTTGGCAAATTCTCCTTTTCAGATATCACACCTAACTTTCCCATGTGAGACACAAAAGGATTTTCTCCTTCTCGAGAAAATGTGTAACCTAAAACTGAGCCACTTTTAGGTGGTGCTTTGTTTTGTTAAATAGTAAAATTATTTTTGGCAGATGGCATTTTATTATATATTGTCATATGTAGTCATTGTAATGTACACTTTTTACTGTTCAAGGCAAGTAAAGATGTAAAACTACTGCATTTAAAATGATTCAGAGTTTTTACTGTATTTATGTGGTGGTGCTTGGGATCAGGCCCAGGGCCTTGCATGCTAGCAAGCTTTGCCTGTGCATCGCCAGCACAGCGCCTTCCTCCTTGTGCAGACCTGTCAAGTCTTTTCAGACCATTCTGCTTCTAAGCAGTGAGTGACAAGCAAATTTAAAGGCAAGGACACAACACTTCTCAATTTTCCATCTTTGAGAGCATCAAAATATCCATCCACTTATGCTAGTCTAAACCAGTCTTGGCTTAGACATGTAGACCATAGGATCAGTGTAGGGTTTCCAAGATGTGTCAGTGTGTGTACGTCTTCGAACGAGCCTAGCACACTGTAGGTACCTAATGACAGTGACCTGTTACTACCACCCTCATCATAGGATATATTTTGTCAAGTGGTGGCACACACCTTTAAAGTCAGTGCTCAGAAGGCAGAGGTAGGCAGATCTCTATGAGTTTAAGGCCATTCTGGCCTACACAGCAAGTTCCAGGATAGCCAGAGCTACATATATACATAAAAAGGGCAGCTCAATAGATGTCAGTTGCCTGAATGTCTTGATATTAAAGGATGGGAAGCTCCAAGGGCATAATTTAAGTAGAAATCAAAAGAAAATGGCTTGGTGGTGGGTGAAGGTACTTGCCACTCTGGTACAAAGACACCAGAGTTCAAGTCCAGAAGCCCAGTTGTGGAAAGAACACATGCACTCCCTCTCCCAGCCCCACTTAAAGTAAAATGATAAGTTTTATTTTTATATGCATTGGTGCCTTTACACATATGTGTGAGGGTGCTGGATCTCCTGGAATGGGAGTTACAGAAAGTTGTGAGCTGCCATGTGGGTGCTAGGAATTGAACTTGGGTCCTCTTGAAGAGCAGCCAGTGCTTTTAACCTGAGCCTGGTGAAATTTGTGTGCTTAGATTCTTCCCCCTTTCCTCTCTCCCCAGAATCCCACCTATACTCTCCTGCCTAGCTATTGGCCATTCAACATGAAAGCAATTAGAAAATGCCTTAAGCAGAAACACATCTTTACAGTGCACCAGGGACTCTGGCCTATGCAGCCGTAGGACGCCATCATCCGTGCCGGGTGCAGACCTTAGTGGGACTGCTTTCAGACTACTCTCGGTCATTCTATATGTAACCTTAATAAACTCATTGGCTCCTCAGTGTGAGCTTTGGTTTGTAATTGAGACCTTATGAGGAATAAATGTTGCCTAGTTCCCCCGGGACAAAAATTCTTGAAATTTCAAGAATATATATAAATATCTCCACTTAAGATCTATCCCCAAGCTGGGTAGTGTTGGCACACCTTTAATCCCCCCAGCACTCAGGAGGCAGAGACAGGTGGATCGCTGTGAGTTCAAGGCCACCATGGTCTACAGAGCAAGTTCCAGGACAGCCAAGACTACACAGAAAAACCAAAAAACAAAACTATCAGCACAAAGGCTGATGATAGAGTCACTTCCAACATGTAACGTGGTTATGCTAACATGCCTTTTCTACCAGGATGTCACCCTCTCCTGATGGCTCTTATTTATCCCACTTTCCCTGTTTGGAACTGATTTTAAACTAGGTACTGCTGTAGAAAGTCTTATAGCTTGTGGTTACCCGCCTGCTAGGGCGTGGCCTCTTACACTATATATGCGGATGCAGCGCCTGTGTCCGCCCCTTCTTCCCCAGCTGCTCTTTCGTTTTGCTGGATTCAGTCTCTGTTCTCCATTCAAGCAGAGAATTCTGATTTGCGAGTTTACCCCTAAATAAATAACCATCTATTTCCCAATTCTGAGCTAGTGTGGGATTTCTTTTAAGCGTCCTTTCCACAAGGCACCTCAAATCTCAACCCCATCCTCACGCCACTCATGCTGGGGACCTAATCCAGTGCCTTGTACTCTATCACCAAGCTAAACCTTCAACCCCACCCTTCCGGCATTGTGACTTGGTTGTGTAGCTCAGGGAACTTCCCTTGGACACCACAGTTTGCTACAATACAGTAGTGTGTGTCAAAATAAGGAATGAAAGTTTTAGACGGCCAGGTTGACTTTCCTTTTTAGGCTAGGAGTGTGATGTGTTCAAATACCTACTTTGATGTTTGCATAGAAGCAAATTTTTACACATGCAAAATTTCCCTCCTTGGCACTAGACTTTGTCTCCTACTCTACACCATACATTGCTGTTCAATAGCCATACATTGTTGGCCAGGTGTGCCGGTCATCAGTTGTAACATGAAGAGTGGGCTTGCTTTGTTGGGGTTTCTGTCCTGCCCAGTTCCCACAGCTGGTAAACCCCAAAGAAATCAAACAGAGAGTGTGCATTAATTATAAACTGATTGGCCCATTAGTTCAGGCTTCTTATTAGCTCTTATAACATATATTAACCCATTATCCTTATCTATGTTAGCCACATGGCTCAGTACCTTTTTCAGCGGGGCAGGTCACATCCTGCTTCTTCCGTGGTCTCAGGACTGGGGAGGGAGCTTTCTGCTTTCCAGAATTCTCCTATTCTCCTCGCCCCGCCTCTACTTCCTGTCTGGTTGTCTCACGTATACATTCTGCCTGGCTAATGGCCAATCAGTGTTTATTTAAAACATAATTGACAGAATATAGAATTGTCCTACACCAATCAGTCCAGATTCCAGGGCTAAAAGGAAAAATATGATTGTTGCCCAAAAGGCAAATGCCTTGAAATAAATGGATGTTTTCAATGTCATAATCTTGGGGGGAGGGAGGCAGCTGCACCCATCTAAGAGATGAGATTGAGATTTTAGAATATAAGGGTATTTCCAGCAGAGAGGGCAGCAATGAAAGAGCCTTAGCTAGGTGTAAGACCAATTGGCTACCCTTGAACTCAAGAAAGTAAGTGTGTGTGTGTGTGTGTGTGTGTGTGTGTGTGTGTGTGTGTGTAATTATACAAAGAAACAGGTCTGTCTGATTGAGGCCAAGGTTATCCAGAAGAGAATGTGGAGAGCAGAGGAAGGTGAAAGATAAGACAAGGCCACTCTGACCCACAACTTAAAGCTACAGAGAAAAACCAACCAAACAAAACCCTCCACACTCCTGTGTGGTGAAGGCATCTGTAGAGTCCACACCCTGCGCTGCTTTTGGAACCATCCAGCTACGGATAGAGTTGTTGCTTACGATGTCCAAGACTAGGGCTTTGCCTCCATCCTGCCGCCCTTTCTCTCATATCTACAGCAATTGTGAAGACAACGTGAGGGATTTTCTTCCTTCTTTGGTATCCTGGATATTTTTCCAGCTGCTGTCTATGTTACTGTTGGCTCAAAGAATTCGTGGCAGGGCCTTTCCTCCTGAGGCATTTATGCAGATAAAAACATTAGATGTAAAAGTTTGATTTAATAATAGAGACACTGGCTACTGATTTTGAGTTTTGTCTTGCTATTTCTCTTTGCAAAACACCCCTCCAACTCATTCTCCCAATGGCAGCTTATGTGCCAGGCGCTACACCTCTCCCCCGCCTCGAAGCGGGACCCAGACCTGGAAGCCGAACCCACCTCTCCTCAAGCCCCACCTCTCCCAAGAACGGAAAACACTGCGGGCCCGGAGCCAAGCCCCGCCCCTCTCACCTAAAGCCCCGCCCTAGGTGTCGCCTAGCCTCTTCTAGGCTCCGCCCGTTGCCTCAAGCCCCGCCTTTCCCGCTCGGACGCAGCGCGCGCCGTGACGTCTGCAGACCCGACTCTGGACCAGCCTTCCTAGCTCGGTCCTCGCACGCTCGTCCTTCAGCGCAGGCCTCCGGGCTCCGTTTCCGGTGTGTTCTTACTTTGCTCCTTTTGCCACTCGGGAATTGTTCCGCACGCGGCCGCCCGGTCCGCAGGCGCGGGGGACTCTCCGGTGCACCCTCTGATGAGCTCGCTTCACCGGCCCGCTCTCCGAGGCTCCTCTAAAATGTTCTGGAACTCTGCGCTTTCGACTCTCTCCTGACCCGGAGGCTCCCAGCCTTCCGGGAGTGGAGACCTAACGCGCCTGCGCTGCTTCGGTGCTGCAGCGGTTGTTCTGTAAGAGAGCAGGAGTTAGTTACTTTGTAGGCGTGTGGCGTCCAGTGCAGTTGTGACTCGGGCTCCCGGGCATTTTCTTGTCCCTCGCTCCAGCCTAACGGGAGTTGAGTGTCGGATCCAAGGGTTTCTAAAAGTTTGTAAGTTGAGTGTTGACATCTGTGAGGAAGCCGCATTCTGACCCTCGGAGAGAATTGAGGCATAGGCCGCTTGGTTTCTGGTTTAGCCACCACTCAGTTAACTGATGAAACAGTCAGCTGTGGACAGGTACCAAGCAGGAGAAGGAGTCCTTTCTGTGGGCCTGTGCTATAGCGAAGGTTGTAGTAGAAATACTTGGTGTCTCTCCAGCACTTCCGTTCATACGGAAGGAAGGCTTTACCCGTTACCCAGTTACCGTCACCCGGTTGCAGATCTAGGGCGACCGGAGGCTGTGTGCCCAAGGACCTGTTTGCACCACTACCAAGAGCTGTACTTTGAACTCATTTCTTTCTGACTGCTAGAGGCCTGAGTGTTCTAACTGCTCTGACCTCTCCTCCACAGGTGCAGGCCTGGTGTGCTCTCCAAAGTGAACAATGCAGAAGGACAGTGGCCCACTGTAAGTGCCCAATGTGTGGGAATAGAATCACCTGGAGCTTCTAAAACCAGAGCATGTGACAGGAGCCTTCATCCCGTCACAGCCTAGGGGCAGCATGGGTTGTGGCATGATCCATGAACTAGTGGCCTTTGACCTGGATTTGAATGCAATTCGGCCACTGGCTAGTTCTGGCATGTCATCACCCAGCCTCTAGTTCTGTCTGTACAGTAACAGGATTTGCTAGAAGTGACTTTCTTGTCTCTGCCAGTGATTTAAAAAACTATGTTTGTGTATTTATTTGTGTGGATGCACTAGCGCCGTGCTGCGTGTACAGGGGTCGGAGGACAGTGTGTCGAAGTTGGTTTTCTCCTTCTGTCTTGTCATGCAATTGGACTCGGATCTCCAGCCTGAGCCTCACACTGTGGTTTTTGTGCTGTGTTTTAAACTTGGTTGGCACTGGCTTCTCCCTTTTGCCGTTCCAGGGTGCCTTTACATTATCTTGGCTTCGGCTATGCAGCCCTGGTTGCTACTGGTGGGATTATTGGCTATGCAAAAGCAGGTAAGCCCTTCCTGTTACTCTTAAAACTGTCACTGAGTCCAGTGAAATGGGGGTCCCCAGGGTCCTCCAAGCCTCATTTTGCTCGACTCAGCTTTGCTAGGCCCCTGAGTGCAGCCTGCATAGTCCGTCAGGCTCCTGGCTCCTCCTGCACTGGCCTTTGGTTATCTGGGTAAGTTGAGCCAGGCATTTTTTTTTTCCTGTTTACTGATAGGCAGAGGTGGTAGTGGGCAGTTCTTATCACCCTTTGCCATACACCAGATCCCAGTGCGCCGGCAGCTCCTCAAGAGGGAAACCTTGTCTCTACGCAGTCTGTGTTATCTGTTTAACACCAGCCTGAAGCCAGGGCCTTGTGTGGGTTAGACAAGCACTGTATTGAGTCCCCCCTCCTGAAGGAGGGAGGGCTGGGATGTGTAAAAACTGACCACCCTGTAGCACCTGCACTACGGGAACCAGGCTCGAGACTTAAAATCACACGCACACACAGAGACACGAGGACACGGGCCACCCTTGATACAAGAATGCCCCTTTTCTATATAATTATGGGCAGTCTCAGGGATCCGTAGTTCCTGATCTTGCTGAGGGCCTCCGCTTGTAAAGCACACAGTCCGCACTGCGTGGAGGCTACGCTTGTGCCACTACAGGTCAGTATGTGAGCCAGAAACTGGGCTAAGAGAGTTAAAAACACAGAGAGAGAGAGATGGAGACATAGACACAGGTCACTCTTGATACAAGAGTGCCAAGTTTATTGTGCTCAGGGGCTCTGGCCACGCCCCAGCTCTCGGGATCTTTCAGCTGCAGCCCCACCAGCCTGCCATCAGGGTCTGGTGCTCAGAGCAGCTGCAGGCTGCTCAGAGCAGAGGAAAACAAGTTGTTTTGTTCAGAGCAGCTGCAAGCATAGGGAAAAGCCGCTCACAGGGAATTCAGGGGCCCACAGCCCCCAGTAGCTCCCAACAGGGATGGTAAGACCCCATCTTCTCTGGTAGACTCCCCAGACTCCCCTCTGCTAGGAGCCCTGTGGCTCTAAGCCTTGTGAACTCTCCTTTGCAGTTTTCCTCTGCAGGGGAAGGGAGTCTCGTAGATTCCATTTGTAATGTGTAATGTATGCCTGTTTGCTTCTCCCCAGGCAGTGTGCCGTCCCTGGCTGCCGGACTCTTCTTCGGGGGCCTAGCAGGTCTTGGTGCTTACCAACTGTCTCAGGATCCCAGGAATGTGTGGGTTTTCCTAGGTAGGTTTGCCTCAGACACTGCAGCCGTGTTCTGATTGACTCTGAGACGCTGGTGGGTAGGTGTGGCGGGTTCTTTTTCCTGCCAAATCACCTGCTTCTGCCGAGGTATAGGTGGGGCTCACAATGGAGAACCCTGGGTTGTTTCCCTTTCATATACAGAATGCAGAAGGGTTTCATACTGCATGGATTTAATTTTCCCAGTGAGATGTGTTTTAAACAGTGTGTCTTAACTGTTGAGGTTTCACACTCAAGACAGCCTGCTTGAAACTTAGAGAAATCTCACACATCCCACGACGCTCTGAGTCCACGTAGCGTCGTCTCTCCCCTTTTATAGACAGTTAATTGTGTAAGACACAGACCTTGCCTTTGGGGAGCATTCAAGTTCACTGGGAAGTCAGGTAATTGTAACGCAGTGCCTGTTCTGCATGCTACCTGCTGCGGTTTGCAAGCTGTGCAAGGTGCTGGAGATTGAAACACACCCACACAGAGACAGAGACATGGGTCATCCTTGAAACAAGAATGTCCCCTTGAATCAAGAATGCCAACTTTATTGTGTTCCAGGGCAGCTTAGATAGGGTCTCCTTGACCAATGGCCATGCCCTAACTCTCAGCTGCAAGCCCACCAGAAACCGCTCTCCTGTCTCATGCTCAGAGCAGCTGCAAGCACAGGAAAACAAGCTGTTCACAGGAAACTCAGGGTGTGGGGGTCCACAGTTCCCAATAGGTAATGTGACTCTGTGGAACTGCAGACAAGTGCCCTGGTGCAGCCCCGGTGGGGGGTTGGTGTGGGGGAGATGGTGGTCTCTTACAGTGACCTTTGACACATTTTTCTTGGTCTCCACCCTGGTGCTAGCTTTTGTCAGGGGCGTGGCACCTGTGTGCCTCATACCCACAGTGTAAGAACACGGGCATCTCTAACCCTCCCAGAGGTGTCCCCAGCTGCTGGGTAGGAAGGGAGGCCAGCTGTGGACAGTCTGAGGAGAGGGATGCGCTGAACTCCCGGTTCTTCCGAACAGCTTCCGCATCATGGTTTGGAGTGGCTGGTAGACCATGTCTGCCTCTCTGATCCCAGCATGCTCTCTTCAGGTGACCCCACGGGCACTTGACTGAGAGGACAGCAGCCACTGGTGTTGATGACAGCCGTCAGCTTCCAGGCCATCCAGTTTCCCATTTCTCTCCCCGTCCGAGGCAGCTCTTCTCTCGGCTTTGGCTCCTGAACTGTGAACTGTCTAGGGTCTGCCATTTATTTGTGTTGCCCTGTAGAATCCCTTCTATTGCAGGATCCTACACATAAAGCTCCCATGCAGTCAACTTTGACTACATTAGAAAAGGAAGGACCTCTGGGCCTACTTCCTCTTCGGTCACTCGCTTTGCCCTTCCCTTTCGGAAGCTTCTCATTTCTTCCTCTCTCAGACATCATGGATCCTCTTCAGTCATCATTTTTGTTCTCTTGACCATAGAATGCTATTGTCCGTCCATTCCCCTCCCCCCAGTTTCGCAGGGACCTGTGTCTGTACAAAACTCACTGTTCACTTTTCCCCGAGTGTCTCCTCCACCCAGGTGACCACCGATGATCTGTCTGATTTTCCCTTTGCCTTCTCTCTTCCTTTCTGACTAATAAGCACTCCGCTTAAGGCCTGGCTCTTCTCATTGACGGTCATGCCTTGTTTTTAGGACACAAATGACTCACAAGTTTATCTGCTAAATGAGCGGTTCCCAACCTTCCTAATGCTGTGGCCCTTTAATGTAGTTCCTCATGTTGGGGTGACCCCCAACCATTAAATTATTTTGTTGCTACTTCCTAACTAATTTTGCTATGGTTATGAATGTTGATGTAAATAGCTGATGGCTAAGCTGCCATGCTGGTGTCTCAGCGCATCGGCCAGGCCCACTGCTCTCCCCAGCACCCGGTCCTCTCCGTGTGTTCAGCTTTGGGTGCTCTTGCCCTCGGCCTCCAGCAGTGCTGCCTTTGTCCCCATCTCCATGGCCACCACCTTCCTAGTCCTCGCTCTCTGCTGCTAGGCTGTGTCTGCAGCTGCATCATCTTTTTTCATTTTTCTTCCTTTTTTTTTTTTTTAAATTTGGAGACTAGTATAAGTGGACGTTTCCTGTCCTGAACGCTTGGTCCCAGATAATCACTCAGAGGCTTATTACTGGCTAACTCATACATTTAAATTAACCCATTTCTATTAATCTATGCATTGCCATGTGGCTTGTGGCTCTACCTGTCCCCCAGCATGTCTTCCTGCGCAGCTGACTGGCATCTCTATGACTCCACCCTCTTTCTTCCCATCATTCTCAGTTTGGCTTTCCCACCTAACTTCCTGCCCAGGTACCGGCCTGTCAGCCTTTTTTTTGTTTTGTTTTGTTTTGTTTTTCGAGACAGGGTTTCTCTGTAGCTTTGGAGCCTGTCCTGGAACTAGCTCTTGTAGACCAGTCTGGCCTCGAACTCACAGAGATCCGCCTGCCTCTGCCTCCCGAGTGCTGGGATTAAAGGTGTGCGCCACCACCGCCCGGCTTGTCAGCTTTTTATTAACCACTGGGAGTAATACATATTCACAGTGTACAGAAGGATTATTACACAGCAGAGTAGAGTCTTGTTAAGTTGCCAAGGCTGCCTTTGAACTTGTGGTCCTCTTTCAGTCTCCGTGGAAATGAGCCCACAGACACACAGCACCTGCTCTGGTTGTCGATACTGGCTAAGTCTTTGCTTCTCTAGTTCATCCTTCCGTAAAATTCCTGAATCAGCTCCCTGCTCCCTGTCAGGTCATGTGTGTAGCAATCATTGTAGAATTACAATTACAAATTAGACTTCATGTGTGATTTTTTTAAGCTACCTTGCATCTCGAGGCTCGAAACACCGAAAGGTTGTATTGAATGCAGTTAGAGTCTCTAGCTTAGCAAATGCAGTCAATGTTTGTCTGCCAAAACATTTGGTAGCCAACATGTAGGGTAAAGAAACTGCACGATAGTTTTGAGAAAGTGAAAGCGTTTAGGGCCGAAGTGTGGCTTTTGCAGAAGAGTTGGGGAAATGAGGCCTTTCTGGCAGGCTGTGCTTGGGGAGGTCACTCTGTCACCTGACAGAACACCTGAGAGCGCAGTTGCTCTTGTGTTTCAGAGAGACACAGTGGTGGGAGTGGCCCAGCTCTCTGTAGTAGGGGTGTCTTCACACCTCAAGGGGCCAGGAAAAAGGTTGGAGACCTAGGGTGGATGTAGCCTTCAAAGCTCCATTGATCTACTTCTGTCCACTCCAAAAACTCAAAAGTAGTGCCCTAAGATGAGAACCAAGCACTCGGAATATCAGCTTCAAGGAACAGTCCAGAGTCAACTATAGCAGGATGTGGCCAGTATTTGTACTTAGACCTGAGTATTGTGGACAACAGTGAAGCTCAGTGTTCCCCCACCCCACGCCCACCATTAAAGGATGAAGTCTGGGCCTCGAAAAGGAGGCAGGACTTCACTCCTCCCCTGCATGGAGGGTGTGCTGACTGTTGGACTTCTCTTTCTCAGCTACATCCGGGACCTTGGCTGGCATTATGGGGATGAGGTTCTACAACTCCGGGAAATTCATGCCTGCAGGTCTAATCGCAGGTGCCAGGTACTTGCCTTTCCTTTTCTCTTCACCCAGACAGTGGTTGGCCTTTTGCTCAAGACACTTCATTCACTCAGAAATGTGCTCACTTCAGCGTGCCTGATCCAAGACTTCAACTCCCATGTTTTAGAGCGAGTTTTCTCCACAAGTGGAAAAGACAAAAAAAGCCTTCATAGTTGATTTAGGACTGAAGTATATTCATTCACTGTAGACATGATCTTGAATTTGCTCTGGACTGCCCTAGACTCCACTACTAATGTCACAAGCCTCTGAGCAAACCCTTGGGTGTGGCTGTGTGAGACTGTCCCTGTTGGTTCCCTATTTCTTAGTTACTTGAATGTCCTGTATTACAAGTTTTGCTAAAACGGAATTTCTTCTACTGAATCCCATTTTCTAATTTTAATTGTGAAACTGTCTTAAATCAATAAGTTCTTAAGTATAATAAACACATTCTGGAGGTAGGAGAATTAAAAAAATGAAAACAAAAACAAAAGAAACAACAAAACTTGCTCAGGAAAATAGATACTTGCTTGTCTTTGGCTATGGTTATGCTGTTGACCGAAGTCTTTTCACTGGAAACACAACACAGTTGGCCAAGGTCACAACCACTAGACTGGGAGGCCGGAGACCTGCTATTAATTGGCCTTGTGACCTCTGAGGCCTGTTCTCTCTTCCCCTCATTTCCTCAGCTCTTCCAGATTATTGGTATTGGTCTAGGGGTACCATGTGCCCCTGTGAGAGTTCTGTGGCTTTTCTTTGCCTCCTGGAAGGAGATGTTTTATTTCAGACTGCTCTACTTCAGCACCTCCCTTCATACACAGTTGAGCGGGACCTGCAGGCTTTGATCCTTTAAAACAACAGTCACTTGTATGTCCTTAGCCTAATCACTTGTTTTTTTTTCTTTGAACAGTTTGTTGATGGTTGCCAAGCTTGGAATCAGTGTGTTGAGTTCTCATCCATAGTAGCCACACCCCTGCTTGGGGTCCTGAAGAACTGAAACTCCCCAAACGTCCATATTTACAACGTATGAAGAAAAAAGTGCAGCGTATTTACATATTCTGACATTTTACAAATGTCCACCGAGCACACAGAGGTGACGATGAACTTTTGCTGTTGTAACTGGTCAGGGGTGGCGAGTGTCCAGCCTGAGAACAGATGCTGCCTTCATGCAGTTTCGTTCTTGTGTGATAGCATGTCTCCTTCTGGACCAGTAGACAAGGGTGTCAACACGGGGGCGCCCAGAGCCACAATTCCTGCCCAGAAGTGTGTGAAATCTCTTGGTGACATTTGTGATGTGGGATCTTTTGTATAGGTCTGCTATGAAATCATATTAGGGTGAAATACCAGTGAGAATAAAGTTTGCTATTAAGAACGCTTCTCGGGTGTCCTTTGTCCGAGTGACTGGGGTTTACCTGAGCTGTGGAGAGCAGGACAGTGGAGCCATGAGGGAATCCCATGAGTGTCATAGTTATAGAGTCCCCATTTGGAATGACCAAGGAAGGTTATTGTTTGACTGTACATTGTCTGGAAGCTTGTTTTAAAAATAATTTGTGAGCTGGGTGGTGGTAGCATATACCTTTAATCCCAGTACTTGGGGACAGAGTCGGGTTGATCTCTGGGAGTTCAAGGCCAGCCTGGGCTACAGAGTGAGTTCCAGGACAGGCTCCAAAGCTACACAGAGAAACCCTGTCTCGAAAAACCAAAAAGAAAAAAGAAAAGAAAACCTAAAACCAAAATACACAAAAAACCCTTTGGGAATTTCTAAGATAGGACTGTTATGTAAACAGGGACTTAACCTCACATCTGCTCTTATGTGTCTTGAAAGCAGGCTTAGTGTCAGCAAATATAGCCTTCCTTTGTAGTATAGCCTGAGCTACCTTCCTCTGCTCACTACCTTGCCTCTGCCTTCCAAGTGCTAGGATTAGAGATGTGCCTGCCATCCAGATCATCCTTAAATACAATTCTGAATATCTACACTGTGTTTATAATAGAGGGTATGTCTTGACATGCATGTCTTTTCCCCTTTAAAGGCAGGTTCTTTCTATATCCCCCATGGTGGCCTTGAGCTCACATTTTATTTTCTGGAGTGGTGGTGTTACAGGGTTTAGCATTCTTGAATTGTAACGCCCAGAATTCTGTGCAGCTGTATCAGGGCACTGTACTGTGGACTGCATGTTTTTGTACTGGAGCACTGACTCATTTCTCATCCGAGACCCTGGGTCTTTTTTCACTTCCTGCTGTCAAGTGGCTGCTGTAGTCATATCAAGGACAGGTGCTTGATGATGCTGTCTTGTAAACTCTTTACTAGATCTGGTGGTGCATGCCTTTAATCCCAGCACTTGAGACGCAGAGGTAGGTGGATCTCTGAGTTTGAGGCCAGCCTGGTCTACAAGAGCTAGTTCCAAGATAGGCTCCAAAACTATAGAGAAACCCTGTCTTGAAAAACCAAAAAAAAAAAAAAAAAATCTGAAATGATTCTATAGCCCTTGTCATAGTGATCTCCTTCCACGTGTAGTTGTATCAAACCAATGATGTCAACAATTAAAAAAAAAACCATTTACAGTTGAGTGGTGCATAGTGTAGGTCCATTCTATGGAGAATCAGAATCAGATTGAAGTAACTTGAGTTCAGTTAAATTCAAGTAATCCTGCCTCAGCCTCTCAAGTACCTGGGGTTACAGGTGTGTGCCACCATTCACAGCTTGATTATTGTTTGTGGCGCTAAGGATCAAATGTGGGATCAGGCACATCTGAGCTAAACATACATGCTTTTTGTTTCACTGCACGGTGGTGTTGTCTAGCAGGGTGGAGCAAACAACCCAGAGAGCCTCATACGTGTTAGGCAAGTGTTCGACCCCACCGCCATGTCCAACACCCAAACCAGCATCTCAAAGCAGGGGGGCTACTGGCATTTGGGGTCAGTACCTCCAGAATGAAGAGCCAAAATACATCCCTACCTGCCAACTACTTTTTCATTTCCCAGTCACCCAGACCTGAATCACCACACAAAAACTATATTAATTACAACACTGTTTGGCCAATGGCTCAGGCATATTCCTAGCTAGCTCTTACATCTTAAATTAACCCACTTCTATTAATCTATGTATCACCATGAGGCTGTGGCTTTCTGGTAAGGTTCTGACATCTTTCTCCTTCAGCAGCTACATGGCGTGTCTCACCTTTTTCCCTGCATTCAGTTTAGTTTTCCCGCCTACCTAAATTCTGCCCTGCCATAGGCCAAAGGAACTTCTGTATTAACCAATGGTATTAAAGCATACAGAGGGAAATCCCACATCACCCCACTGTGTTGGTCTCATAAAGGAAAAGTAACAAGAAAGAAAAGACGTTATTTTTGTCATTTTGTGGGACTGGTTTGAATCCAGAGCTTTGTGTGTGCAAAGCAAGCACTCTGCATTGGAGCAGGCTTTTACTGATTTTGCTGTGGGGTCTTGCTAAGTTGTCCAGGCTGGCTTTGAATTTGTTTTATGGCCCAGATAGGACTTGAACTTGCAATTCCCCTGCCCAGATGTGGAATCAATGAAGATGTCCTTTAGTATGTGACAACAAAAATTGATTCACAGATTATAAATATAAAGAAGCTCTGGAACTAAACATATGTAGGAACTTTAAATGCACAATTGCTAAGTGAAGGGAGCCAGTCGGAAAGAGTAACATAGTCTATAGTTCCAGCTATGGGGTGTTCTAGAAATAGACTAGTTAGAGACAGATTCTAAGGCCTGGGAGTATGACTTAGTGTAGCTTAGCATGTATAAAGCCCTGGGCTCCATCCCTAGCATAGGAGAGGGAGAGGAAGAAGGAAAGGAGGGGGAGAGAGGAAGAGAGGTATCACAGCGATGCAAGATGTTGATAATAGGGAAAGTTGAGGGAGGATGAAGGGTACATGGGAACTCATACTCTGTAAACCTGAAACTTCCACAAAGAAGTTGAGCAACAACCCCTGCAAAGGACCCATCCCCTGCCAGGGACACTTGCACACATATTTACTGCTGCTATACTTATGACAGCAAGGAAATGAAACCAGCTTAGATAACCACTAACAAATGGAAAATGAAAGTGTGCTGCAGATACGGAAAATAAGCTATAACAAAAAAATTAAATTTTCAGGAAAATGGATGAATTGAGAAAGTATTTCAAGCAAGAGGGCCCAAACAGGCTAAAACTGTGTGTTCTTCCTCCAATGTGACTCCTAGCCTATAATGTGTACATGTATTACGCAAAAGTATAAGGGTTGGTAAAGTCTACAGACCTAGAAAGGAGACCGAGAGAGGGTACTGGTAGGTGACGAGGAAGGATGGGAGTGGGCAGAAGGACACACGGGACATGATGGAAAGGGTGAGAAAAGCAGCTAAGGGGTAGGGGAGACAAGAAAAGGAGAGCCACAGAAACACACTGTTCAAAAATGTCATAACGATGCTGAACATATATGCTGCTTAAAAAAATAAAAAAACATGAAAAATAACCACAATGAAATGGACCACAGAATATAAAGTTTAATAATAAAAAACACACTAGTTAACCTATATGTAATCAGAGTCCATGTTTCTCAGAAACACCAAGGAATTTTTATTAGATCTGAGACAAAACTGTACAAATACACATAACCATCAGGACTAGGATAAATTACCATTTCAAGTTTAACATTTTAAACATGTAAATATGAACAGCTATATCTTCTATACAAAAATATATGATTTGATAATGTGCCTCCAAGCAATGCCCACAAAATGATGTCAATTATATCAGCATCTATTACAAAGCCAGACATACATAAAAATACCAGCAGGCAATAACATTCTTTCAAAAGAATATACAGTACTAATCATGTCCAGCCGAGCGAGTGGCAGGTTTAAAATAGTCCAACTTCAAAATATCTATTAAAAAACAATTTAGTAATAAAACTAAGGACAATGACCTACACGAAACCCTGCTATGGCAAGTGAGCATGTTCGCTCTGTGGCTGGAACATGAAGATCAGAACCTGCAGCAGCCAGGGTTTGCCTGGGGGTCAGCTGGCACACTTTACCTTTGTGTCCGGTAGAAACACAGAAACAAAGAGTTGTAGAGTCAGATGAACAAGCATCAGATATGGTTTCCGGAATGTTAATGATGAGACGACGAGAACCCCGGTGTGAGCAATGCAGAACTTACCAGCCACAGGGTCTGATGGTCATCGTGAGTTCAGTTTACTCAAGGTCCAACAACAGTGCTCAAGTCAGCCTGGCGCACCCCGCGAATCTCTCGAGGCTGGAGAGAAGTTTGTTTCCCGCTAAGAGATGCCCCGTCACTCATCTCAGAGTTCCAAATGTAGAAAACCGAAAGGTAGCTACCATCTTTCTGACATTGCCAAGGTGGAGAGAGCCACCGCCAAGTCCACCCAGAGGCTGCCTCCCATGAAACCTGCTCAGGCTACTTGGGCTCTGCAGTGACCAGAACAGTAGCTTAGGCCAACAGGCAGCGGGCAAGAGTGAAATTCTGTACCCTTACTTCCCAGAGTCATAGCCATAAAAGCTTATGCATTTATCTAGTAATTTGTAGATCAAATACTTGATACTTTGGCAAATAGTTTATTCAATACTCTGTAAAATCCCGCTCGAAAGTCTCAGCACGGTGCTACATCAGCACTGCGGGCCATGAGTTAAGAAAACGCATTGCATTTCCAGGAAAGGAAGAAAACGGGAGCCGACTTCTGCTCTTTGAGGTACCCACAGTGGTGTGTTTCTTGGGGGAACTCAGTAGAAATAGACTCTGTAGACATCTCCCAGGGTCAGGGGTTGGATAGTCCTCTGCAGAGTGATGCTTCAGGGTGTCCACCTCTCCTACCGGTGGCCTCCGTACTTAGCTACCCAGTCTGTCCTCCCGTGCACCGAGGGGACTGGCTGTGTGCGGTTCATGATATTGAGATTTTTTGCTGTGGGATTGTAAGTTCGTCCTGAAAACGGGCCTCGGCTAGGTTTTGTGTTCCAGGCATATTCTGAAAGAAATCAGAATTTCATTTATTTGATTATCAAATTCAAAATAAAGCAATTCATCTTCATTTTGTAGGAAAGTGTGAATTTATCTTTGAAAGCTGTGGAGCAAATGTGAAAGTTTGCATTTAGTTTTCTTTCTTTTTCCTCTCTCTCTCTCTCTCTCTCTCTCTCTCTCTCTCTCTCTCTTTCTCTTTGGAGGCGAGTTCTTACTATGTAACTCAGACTGGTATGGAACACTCAGTACATAGCCCAGGCTGGCCTCAGTCAGGGTCAGTTCATCTTTACTCTCCCAGCACTGATGTAGGGTATTACACAGATGTTTACTAGAATTTTCCATGGCGTAAGAGCCAGCATTTCTGATTTGTTACTCAGATGTTGCCACTCTTAGATAGCTAAACGGGAGCGAACTGACCAGGAGACATCCGTGGTCCCTTAGTCAGTGAGCAGCACTCAGCATGGTGACTAATCTCACACTGTGGTTATATCCTAAATAACATTCAAATATGGCATTACTACTAAAGACATACTTGGAACTGTGTGGAACTCGGGCTTCATGAAAGCTGTACCTATAGAGTTCTGTAGTCTCTCTCTCTCTCTCTCGTGAAAATGTGCTATCTAGAATTTTGATTTCTCTTAATTTTTTTTAGATACTACTATATAGCTCTGGCTGACCTGGAACTCACTATGTAGATGAGGCTGACCTAGAGCTCCCAGAGCTCTGCCTGCCTCTGACTGTTTCCTTTCCTTTCCCTCTTTTTTTTAAAAAAAAAAATTATTATTTATTTATTATGTATATTATGTATGTAGTATTCTGGCTGCATTTTTTGCCTGAACACCAGGAAAGAGCATTAAATCTCATAGTAGATGGCTGTGAGCCACCATATCATTGCTGGGAATTGAACTCAGGACCTCTGGAAGAGCAGTCAATGCTCTTTGCCTCTGAGCCATCTCTCCAGCCCCCCCCCTTTTCTTTTCTTTTTTCCCTTCCCTCCCTCCCATTCTTTTTCTCTTTTTTTTAGTACTAGGAACTGAAACCAGACATTAGACACATAGATAGACAAGAGCTCTGCCGTGAACCAGAACCCAACTTCACAAGCTTCATTGTTTGTTTAATTGGTAAAACCATGTGTGATCACACAAACCCTTAAAGAGCAGCCTTTTAAAAAGATCTGTTTTGGTCTTATGTGTATGAGTGTTTTGCCTGTATATATGTATATGTACCATGTGTATATGTACCATGTGTGTTGAATGCCCAAAGAGGTCAGAAGAAGGTGTCAGAATCCATGGAATCTGAGTTACAGGTAGCTGTGAGCAGCCATGTGGGGATTGGGAATAGAACCTGGACTGTATTCAGGAGCAACAAGTGCTCTTAGCCACTGAGCATCTCTCCAGCTCCAATCAGTCATTTTTAGAGGAGCCCAAATCTTTAATCACAGGGTTTATCTATGTGACTGTGTGATGATTTGTGAGAGAGGTTGGTCCAGGTAAGTGAGTTATTATCCATGATTTGAGAGATTTAAAATTTGTTAAACATTTAATATCTGAACGAGCTAAAATTGCTTGAGGATCTCCAGTGACGAAGGCATAAGTCATTATCCAGGGAACTACAATGTCCTCCTCGTTCCATGCTGAGTCAGGCTTCACGGGCCGTCTCCATGAGGAGAGTGCCAGTCTTTGCACTGGGCTTTATCTATCTTTTTTCACTGTGCAGCTGCTGATGCTGGGGAGTAAAGTCAGCATCAGTGCTGAGATGCACCTGGTCACTTCACCCCTTCCACAGCTAGGATGCATTTGCTGGTCCGGTGTGCCAGCCTTTCTTACATGTCACTGTGATGTTAAGAGTGGAGAGGGAACCATATGGGCCTGT
>PVIU01015111.1:0-49531 GCA_004026605.1 Ondatra zibethicus
TTCCTTTCTTCCCCTTCTCCCGGTCCCCTCCCACTACCCCCCACCCCTCCTCCCTCCCCCTTTTTCCTTGAAAGAGGGCATGGTGCCCTGCCCTGTTGGAAGTCCAAGGCCCACCCCCATCCCTCCTGGCCTAGGAAGGAGTGCATTCAAAAAGACTCGGTTCTCAAAAAGTTAATATATGCAGAAGAGATAGGTCCTGAGGGCATTCTTTACTAGACATGACATTGAGAAACAGGTCTCTCGTGATGCTACTCCCATACAGTGAGCTGATCTGGCAGCACCATCAGAAAGAAGAGACCAAGTTTCAACAGCACTGTAAGGCATCGTTCAGTAGTAGTGGATGCATGGATACAGGACTTAGTTTGCTGTGAAAGCCAAAGGGACCACCTAATTGGATACTGTTCTCACAAGGGGGTCCTCAGAATAACTAGAGGAAAAGGGGTCCTCATGAAAGTGCCACCATTTTCACCACTAATATAAAGAGATTAAACATATGATCATCATTATACCTCGAATCTAAAAAGTCTACACTAAATCTGCTCTGGTTTCTGCTACACTGCTTGGTACCTCATGGGGTTTGGTATGCTATTAATAAAATATAGGTCAGAGAGTGACGTCCATGAAGTTTCAAATGTACTTTCCATAAATTAAAATGGGGATCCTTTTAGGATTTGTTAGATTGCTCAGGTGGTACATTAAATGGTTGCTCAGGTACAGAGACTGTATTTTATGGTACATTCTGGGTACGCAGAGCCAGTTTTCCCAGCCCACGCTACACTGTGATTAAGGATGAGGTCAGGTTGGCCTTGTCATGTCTGCGTTACTGTGCTTTAAGCTTTCACCCCCTCTGCTGACAGGACTGGCTTTTATGGGGCCCTCTGTGCAGGTGTGCTCTACACCCCACGGCTGCTCATGCGCTCCACACAGCCATGCTTCCCTGTCCACTGTGCCTCCAGCTTCTCACTGTAGCTCTATCGTTCTTGTCCCCTTTCTCTGCCACCCCAGAGATGATGACACCTCAACTATGCTGGCCTTAGTGGGTAAGGGAAGGCTTTTCTGTCCTTTGCTAGATATTCCTAATGGAGGTTCTGTCTGTGTTTTAAAGCTGACCTATTTAAAAATGACGAATTCCGAGTGCTCCCAGCCCTCCAAAAGCACACTGTGTGTCTTGGGACCTTGGGAGGTGCCTCTCTGTCTAGTTCTTGATGTTGGGCTATCTGGCAAGGTCTGCTTACCTTCTCCCTTTGTGGCTGGACTCCTCAGTTTTTTATTCCTCTAAAAGTCCCAATTAGAAGACTTCATGTCTTACTTGAGTTTCTCTAGCTTCACTTCCTGTCCACACTCTCTAGGAAGATCTAGTTCTTCCCTGTTCATAGCCCTGTAGTTTCTGTGAGATCATCACGTAAAAGCCAAATATCCTACAGGACCACACTCCCAAAGTCTGAGTCTGAGTAGCTCTACCTGTGAGTGAATAGCAGGCCAGTCCTTCTGCCCCAGACCTAGCCCGGTCTAGTTTGTTTTTATGGCATTTTATCCAGTGAGAGCTTGAAATCAGGACTGTAGTTTTCTATCATCAGAGAGCATTCACTCCTGAAATATCTCGTGAGAAGTTGTTTGAACAGGAAGCCCAAGCATTTCTAGGAAAATAAATAGCATGCAGTAGACACACACACACACACACACACACACACACACACACACACACTTAAAACATTTCTCAAGGCTTAGAGAGCTGCAGAGGTGCAGCTCTGATTGCAATAAAAAATGGTTATTTTAAAAAGATATTCTTATGTAGACAAGTTTAGCTTTCTGGAAATGAATCTCTCCAACGTCCATGCCAGAAGCATGTGGCTCAGGAAAAGCAGAAAACCTGGCCCATGTAGGTCGCTGTCTTCAAGCCAAGGAGTGTTCGGCTTCAAGATGAAAGAAAGCTTCTATACCTTGCAAAAATCACCTGAAGGTCTGACCTTAAGACATACAAGACACTCTGTCTACTCCGGCCTTTAAAATAACCCTTGGGTCATTTTTGACAGAGTTCAAGTCCTAAGTCGTAAGGACCATCTGTCCTATCAACCTGAGATTTCCCAAGGTTATCACTTATGAAAGAGAGTCCAACCTGGAGATCCAGGCAGAAGTAAATGGCTGCCCTTTTCTAGGGACCACAGCCCTTTCCCCTGCCACGTAAATATGGAACTAATTTTGATTTCTTTTTCTTAAACCATAGATATCTGGCTTGTCAACAATAATTCAAAAAGAATTTTCGGATGGTTAAACAGTTAGAGTTAGCCAAATTGTGAAACAGAGATTCTTTGGGGATTCAAGTTCTGTAGTCAGAGGTCATACAGAATTAAATAAATTTGGAGGTGTAGATTTTAGTGGGTTTAGATTGCAGAGAGTGTCAACTTAGATAAACTGGAACAAAAAAGGGTAGATTTTCAAAATACATTCCTGAACAGACTTAAATTTCATAATTAAAAACAGCTACCAAATGCTATATGTTTGTTTCCATTTATGTTGGTCACTAATTGGCCACTCGTCCAAACAATAAAAAATGGATTTTTATCAATCATTTAAAATTACCAATATTGAATGTCATTAAATTAAATTGTGTTCATATGTGTATGTGTGGATGTCAAAGGGCAACTTTCAGGAGTTGGTTCTTGCTTTCCATCTTGTTGAGGCAGGGTCTTCCCGGTTCCTGCAGCTTTACTCTGGGCTAGCGGGCCAATGACCTTCAATATATTTCTTCTGCCTCTGCCTCCCATCTCACTGCAGGAGTGCTGAGATTACAGATGCAAGCCGTTATATTTGGACTTTTTCAAAGTTTCTAGGACTGTTAGGGTTACACTATAAGTATTTTTAACCAATAAGACATTGCCCTGGCCCCCATTTACAAACTTTGAAACAGAAACGGATATATAATAGAACAAGGAAACACAGAGGAGTTTCTGCTTCCTTTTTTTTAATATTTCAAAAACCCCTCAGCTCTATGCATTCAAGTATTGATTGCCAGACATTGTGCACAGCCCTATAGGATACAGCAAGATGAATTCTTGCTCCTGGCCATGTGTAGGCAGAGGCTTCTGTCCCGCCTGGGCCTGTAATAATCACTCAAAAACTATATTATTTAAATCACTGCTTGGTTAATATCTTAAACGTATTTCTGCCAAACTCTAATATCCTAAACTAACACATCTCCATTAATCTGTGCATCACCACAAAGTCATGGCCTACCGGTAAAGTTTTGGTGGGCTCCAGTCCAGGCGTCTGTCCCTGGCGGCTACGTGGCTTCTCCCTGACTCTGCTTCTTTCTCCCAGCATTCAGTTTAGTTTTCCCACCTAGCTCTTTTCTGCTAAACCACTGGCCAGAAAAACTTTATTCATTAACCAATAAAATGAAAACATAGACAGAAGGACTTCCCACACTATCCATGGGTAGGTATGTGGGGAGGGGGTGGCAGGAATCTGTTTTCCAAAATACTGAAGTCAGAAGACTGCTGTTACGTGGTATTAGATGTGGTTCCTATGATATGAAACCCACAGCAGAAAGTGCCTAATTCTGTTCGGAAGGCTTCATAAAAAAGTCATATTTGAGCTGGACTTTGAAAGGTGAAGAGAAAGTCACCAAAAGACAGGGGTAGGAAATAATTATTTCTCTGGCGCTCACTCTATTAGAAGATTGATGAAGTTTCACATGGGTGGAGACTGGGTCTTGTTCAATACTATATTGCTGGAGCTTGGCCAATCCTCACTACACATCAAGAATTTGAAGAGGCTTATTGACCAATAGATTGAAAAGCTCCAGAGAGAAACATCTGTACAATAGCAAAATGAATAACATGGTGTGTTTTTCCCTCTAGACTGAAGATTATACCATCAGGACCATTAGCTCCTGGAAAGGAAAGAGATGTGTCCTAAGAGAACTGAAAAAGAAAAGCATTACAGAAGAAACACGTCGGCCTTCTAGTCTCAGCCTTGCTGTTAACCAGCTGAAAGGTTTTGAATAAATGCTTAGCCTATAGTGCTTTTATTTTTCTCATTTGTAGAACACCCTTTGGTACATTAGTTACAAGAAGAGTGGGGGACATTTAATAGGAAGTAGAAAGAACATGGCACTAACCTTTCCCAAATTCCAATTGAATACATGCATTCCAATTTTAAAATAGCACACTGTGTACATACTGGCCATTTCCTCACCAAAATTATAGTCCTTGAAGAAGCAGATTAATAGATGTTCAAAAACAAGAGCCAGTCCCCTTGGATCAGAAGCTGGCATGAAATAAGAAACCAAAGCAGGAAGCTTTGGTTCTTCCCACCACAGAGATGTGGACATGTGCGTGTCTAACTGGAGTCTTCTAGTTCTCTCTTGTCCTGTCAGAAATGGAAAACGGTGGGGATGAATACTGCATGGAAGGCAATGCCAAGAGGTCTAGCAGCTGCAAAGGTCTTATGGGAAAGCTAATGCAGTCATTTAAAACCCAGTTTTGGGCTATGGATGTCTTTGGAAGTGTAGGGACCAATATAGATACCTTCTCAGAATACTCCTTTGAAATGTATAAAGAAGAACACTTCGGATAATAAAAGAAATTGGTTCTGTAGTTGTCAAAATAATACAATTTTTGTAATATTGTAACAGCTGTAAATGATAAAATACCTGATAGCTAACTGATGATTTTTTTAAGACATTTGTCATAATTGTAGCATGAATTGATCCATGAACTCTACTGGCCGTAATGTCACAGACACAGGCTGTGCTTCTGTGATTATCAAAATATTATATCAGTTAGAAGCCAGTGAAAATGAAACTGCTGTTTTTATTCTAGTGGGAGTGAAGCTGTGGTGAATTAACACTCAAAAGATTAGCAAAGAGCTCCCCTGGGTGTGTCCACGTGTTTCCAGACACAGTTAGACTCCAAGGATTTGGAGTTGATCTGTGAATCAACCCTGTGATGGACTCCTAATATGAAGGCATTATTATGAGGTGGAAAGGCAGGAAGTAGGGGTGCTTGGAGGCATTTGGCAGTTAAAGAGTTTGTCCTCAAGGCTACATTTTGTCTTGCCCTTTTCCAGTATGCACCTCTCCCCCTCCCTCCCCCTCCCTGCTTCCTGTCTGCCACGAGGTAAAACCTCTACTGCCCAGTGTTCCTTCTACCATGATGCTCGGCCCAAGAATGTGGAGAGAAGACCATGAGCCAAAATAAAACCTTCCTCCTTTAGTTGCTTATAGCAGGCATTCTGTCCCAGGGAAGATAAAGGAGGAATCAATAACACTGAATATCTAATTACTCAGATATTAGTAATGGAATTTCATTGTGAGCTTTAATTCTATACATAAGCAAATACTGTTAGCTTGAAGTGAAAAGGAAGTAAAATAGTGACTTTTTTTGTTGATTTCCCTTTCTCACAGTGGCTGTGCTTTTAACTACTAGTGGCCTGCTGCTCAGGCCATAGCCTAAGGGGATTCTGTTCCTCCAGACAATGGCTCTGTTACAGCCGCTAAAGAGAGATTTAACTAAATCTCTATTGTTCTAATAAAAATCCAGATTCAAAGGCTAGAGTGAAAACCTGCTAGCTCAGAGAGAGTAGCAACTGGCTTTCTTTTTTAGCTGGCATTCTGGAAACCTCTTTCCTTCCTTACCGCCCCAACTAAAAAACCCACTCTATCCTCCTCCCTGCTATTCCTTGTCAACTAGTTGCTAACCCCTTCTCTAGGAGCCCAGGTTAATTTTTATTTAATTAATGCAAATGCAACACATCTTTACATAGCTAAACAAATGTACCATAAACAAATGTAATACATTTTTGCCTAGTTAAACAAATATATTCCACAACATTTCCCCATTTTGCCTAAAAAAGAAGGATTTTAACTTTAAAATAGTAAAACTATATACAATAAGATCAATTATCAAGTAAGAATTATATTTACAATATCCTGTCCCTTTGCATTTGGCCAATTCAGAGAAATTACTCTATTCTCTATCCTTTCTTGATGAGTCCAAAGCTTTGTGTTAGGAATTTTTCAGCTCTTTGCTGACACAAAAATCCCAATCAAGTCAAATCACAGCAAGCCAAATTAAAACATATCCAGGTTTAATAGGATCCCTGCGCTCTCAGGTGGCTCCAAGGGGGAATCAGGAGGCTGCTAACAGGACCACCAGGAGGAAGGAAAGAGACCACATGTTTCTCCTCTTGGAGCTCACTTAAATACCCCGTGGGAGTGGTCCTGACCCCTCCCTGGGGGGGAGGTCAGGACCTGGCACGCTGGGATTTGGAGTATAGACCAATACAACTCCCAGGCCTGGGGTCAGGGATGGATGTGAGTGGCTGGGGACTACACTCCCAACGTAACACTTTGTGTCTAATTTGTTTCTTGCCCAAATGGAAAGCTTTGCCACATTGAAAACAAACTCCATATGGAGGTTCTTTGATGCTCGTCACCCTTTTATGATGTAGATTCTTGCTGCCAGGAGTAGATGTGTCTTACTGTCATGAAAAGCCCTATGTTAACAAAATATTTTAAATGCCATATTCTGCAGGTATTTAAAGTGTTCGAAGACCATTATCTATCTGAAATATCTCTGTGTGATCTTGAAGACATACCTAATATAACTACAAGTTTGATTGTTATAGATAACTAATTACTAACCTGTGTTTCCTTATTATCCTAAATGGCTTATAAATAGCTTTCAAGGACTAGGACTTTACCTTACATTTTTAAATGAATTACATAGGCACAATACCTTAAACATGAGTAGAAACATATATACAGTATGTTGTAACAAAATAACTTTCAGTTTGTATCAATATACAAAAATTCCTTAAACA
The DNA here is from genome assembly GCA_004026605.1 of Ondatra zibethicus. Lineage (NCBI taxonomy): Eukaryota > Metazoa > Chordata > Mammalia > Rodentia > Cricetidae > Ondatra > Ondatra zibethicus. The sequence continues at coordinate 6,826 of PVIU01015111.1, forward strand.
GGAGTAGAAACATATACAGTATAACAAATTAACCTTAAATTTTATCAATATACAAAAATACATACTAATGTAAAATATTTGAGATTAATGGTTGCTTTTTAGTTTAAGGTAGTTTCAATAATCCACGCTTTCATCATATCATTCCTTTATCTATTTCTTTTCAGAAAGAGACCCTTGAATCTAAATTCCCTTACTTAGTTTTTCCTCTTACCATGGCAAATAGCATATCTATTAGTAATAAAAATTATTATTTATTTATTTTTAATACCTGATCAAGGGAAGGGCATTTGTTAGTCCTATAAAAGGCTCTCCTGTCTGAATCTAAGCTTTGTCAATCTTTATGGTATCCATAGCTCTTTTTCTTCTGTGAAAACAAAAGCAAAACCTCTTCCCCAATGTAACACATATCCTGGTTTCCATTGAGGTTAACACATCTTTAAAATATATAGGATGATTCAATTCAGCAGTTTTTTTTTCTGTTTCCAATGTTTCTGTATAGCTGTCATTCCTTTTTAATTAGCATTTAAAAATTTAAAGTCAATTAAGCACTCTGTAATTTATCTCTGGGGGTTTATTTACCCCTTTCTGTTTATTAAGCATATCTTTTAATGGTTGAATATATCTTTTAAAACTGCTGTAACTGCTTGTCTTGTAGGGTTGTGTGGTATACCTGTAATATGCTTTATGTTCTAATATGAGAAAAACTGTTTCATTTTACTAGAGACATATACTGAGTCATTGTCAGTCTTAATTTGTGCAGGTATACTCATAATGACCTTCATTTCTAATAAATATGTAATTACAGAATCGGCCTTTTCAGAACTTAAAGCAGTGGCCCATTGAAATCCTGAATATGTATTTATGGTATGGCACACATATTTTAATTTTCCACACTTTCCAAAAATGAAGCACATCCATTTGCCAAATTTCATTTCTTTGAGTACATTTTGGGTTACTTTCTACAGGTAATGAATGGACTTTGATTGTACAAAGAACAAGTAGGACATTGCCGTATAATTTCCTTGGCTTGTTTCCAAGTGATAGAGAAAAATCTTTTTTTAAATCTTTGCTCTTAACATGGTGTTTATTATGAAATTCTGAATCTAGTACATTTCCTACTAATAGCTGATCAATTTCTTCATTACCTTGTGCTAGAGGGCCTGGTAGACTTGTATGGGGTGTGATATGTTTATATATCACATTTATTATATTATATTATTATATACAAGGGATTATTTCTATTTCTGATTATTTGTTATATTTGAATAAATAAAAAATATTATAAATACTAATGAGGAGCACCCAGGCCTGTGCTTGCTTCTAGCCACAATGGAATTTGATTTTTACTAAAAAAAAAATTAAGAGAAGCAAAGATGAATTAGAAGTAGATCCTGCCTTCAATGAGCTTGTAGTCAGAGAAAGGTTGATTACAAAGTGAAGCTATTGGAGGGTGATCAACTTGTATTAGAGATAATGATGTACATATATCCTGAAAGCACAATCATATTGCTTAAAAGGATGAAAAATATTCAGTCAATGTTATTAGCCATCTTTGTTACAAGTATCTTGGTTGCTGGTTGGTGCTATTTCCAGCAGAGAAAATTGTTGTAAGGAGGCTGCGTGTTGGTTCCTGACTTGTCAGCCCCCAAATAATCACACAGAAACTATATTATTTAAATTACTGCTTGGTCCATTAGCTCTAGCTTCTTATTGGCTAACTCTTACATATTAATTTAACCCATTTCTACTAATCTGTGTATTGCCACGTGGCTGTGGCTTACTGGCTAAAGTTCTGGTGTCTGTCATGGCTTCACTCAGACTCTACCTCCTTTCTCCCAGCATGCCTTTAGTTTTCCCCACTTACCTAACTTCTGCCCTATCAACAGTCCAAGGCAGTTTCTTTATTCACCAATGGTATTTACAGCATACAGAAGGGAATCCCACCTCCCCTTTCCTATTTAAATGAAAAGTAATGTTTTAACTTTAACATAGTAAAATTACATATAACAATTATCAAACAAGAATTACAGTTACAATATGGTGTAGGAGGTTCTTCTGTAATTGTGTTGCTTTCATTGGTGAATAAAGAAAACTGCCTTGGCCTTTTGATAGGACAGAAATCAGGTAGGCAGAGTAGATAGCAATGGAATGCTGGGAAGAAGGCAGTGTGGCGGATGCCATGGTTCTCCTGCCTGAGAGTGATGCTGGTTAGAAGCTTTCCCGGTAAGCCATGACCTCATGGTGAACACAGATTAATAGAAATGGTTTAGATCAAGAGTGAGAGTTGGCCAAGAAGAGGCTAGATGTAATGGGCCAGGCAGTAATTTAATTAATATAATTTCTGTGTGGTTATGTCAGGACCTAAGCTAGCTGGGTGGCCGGGAGCCATGCGGCCAGGACCAAAAGCAGGCCTGTTCCTCCTTACTACAACAATATATCAACTTTATCTTTTATCATAAGTAAGGAAAACTGTAACTGTAAGTTCTTCAACTCCATCAAAGACTCCAGAAGGATATAATATTACCTATGTAAACAGGAAGTGTATTGTAAGTAATTTCCAAAACTCTAGAATTGACAGAGACATCTCGCTGCCTGGACAGCACTCAAACTTCTGGCAGCTCCAGTCTGTTTCAAGAGGATGATGGGCATCAAAGAGGCTCCTTATGGAGTTGTTTAGTCATTTGGGCAAAAACTGTTCTTGCCTCACTGCTTGATGAACTGGACATGCAGGACCCACAGAGAAATGACTGCTGAACTTGCCTAAAGGTGAGAAAGGGCCTTCAGGGTTCCTGCTTCATGAAAGAGTCTGCTAGACACATTCAGAACACAGAAAAAAGTGACTCAAACTGCCAATATAGGCTGAACTGTCTTTGAAATTTCCTGCTTCATGGAAAAGTCTACTGGATACTATGGGCCTGTAGGCTGAAGATGGATGCCTCAACGGTATAAAAGAACTTTGTTTGACTGTCTAGGCAGCAAGATGTCTCCGTCATGAAAGTCCTAAGTTCTTAAACATTTTAAATGCCATATTCTGTAGTCTTTGAAAGGTTTGAAGAATGCCTATCCATCTGAAATACATCTCTGTACATCTAGAAAATCTAACTAACAGGACTACAAGCTTGACTATTATAGATGATTATCTTTTAACCTACATTTCTTAATTATACATTACATTTTTAAATGAGCTGCACAAACACAATACTTTAATCAAGAACAGAAATATACATCTAGCAAAATTGCCCTTAAATTTGTATCAATAGAGCAATATCCATATAAATGCAAATCTCTATAGCAGAAAATCACTATAGGCTTAACAAACCTCACTTTATCTTCTTCTGGTGACACAGAAAGGCTGTGCTTTAAATTAACTTGGGGACAAGTTACTAGATTCTGGAAATGGGATATAAGCAGAAGTACCATTAACTCAATTCAAGATACAGAGCACAAAACCCCCAACAAATAACCAACAAAAGAATGAACAGTAGCTACCAAAGTTACACATGTAGCTATTGCCATAAACCAGCAACTTCACTGCTAGGTTTGTTCCCAAGAGAAAGAAAAGCATGTGCCTAGAGAATGACAGACAAAAGCACATCAGGTCTGGTGATGTAGCTCAGCCGGAGTGCTTGCACAGAGTCTAACCCCAGTACCACATAAACTATGTATGGTGGTGTATACCTACCATCCCAGCATGGGCGACTGAGGCAGGAGGATCACAAGTCCGAGGTCATCCTGACTTACTCGTATGAGAGTTTGAGAACACCTTGTGCTTCAGGAGACTGTCTTAAAACAAAGAACAAGTCCCTGCTGGTTTATTCATAGGAGCTCCAAATGCCCCAGGAGGGACAAACTGTCGCCGATACACACATTTAAATTTTACACAGCCATAAGAACGCCTGAACTAGAGTAGCGTGTACTAAATTTTGATTAAAGGGGACCAGGCACACAGAATTTCAATTTATGATTCTAATATACCAAAACTTTAGGAAGAGGCAAAGAATTTAGAATAACAATCATCTCTTTATGTGGGTGTATTTACTAAAAAGGGACACAAGAGGAATTTCTCTGTGGATGGAAACACTCTTTTTTTTTTTAATTAATCTGTCTAGAGTCTCAGGAGCGAAGGGATAGTGAAAGACTCACCAAGCTTTCCACTTTCATTTTATGTATTCTATTATGCACGACAACTGAAAATTATGCAAATGAAAAAGAGACCAAATTACAACTCAGTTAACACGGAAGCTAATTACTACTTCGAAGAAGGCTGCCTAGAACTGGCCAAACTGCCCCACACTTCATGAAACCACAACACAATTCTTATTTTAAACTCTCTGAGATTTAGGGTGCACTTGTTATCTAAGCTTAGCCTAGACTTTCTTAACTAATACAGCGTTTGTCACCTACACAGTAAGGACCCAGGCTGGAAACCTGGCTTTGACAGCACAACAAGGGAGATCTTATCTTTCACAAGGACATAAGGCACAACAGGCTTTATTTATGAATGCCTAAACTCCAATGCCAACCTACATGGAGCAAAACAAACACAAACACAAACACACCCCTCACAAACTAGGATGTAGGGTACCATCTTATCCTGTATCTTGCTAGAGAGAGAGCTACACAAGAAGCCAGACCATAGTGTAAGTAGATTTGGTGCATGCGTTCTCAGAAAAAGATGTTTAGTGACATCCATTCAGGAAGGCCTGTGGGTCATTTTTGTAGTGGAGAGAGGTTTGTGGGTGAGTCCAGAACTCCTGAGGTCCTAGGGCAATCACTCTAAATGTGTGTTTCAGTTGTCTTGGTGGTTCCTCCCTTTTGACTCTAAGTATATACTAAGACTTTTAGAAATGTCCCTGAGTTACTCTGTCTCCTTAGGACATTGCTGGCCTCTGATTTATTTCTTCCACACATCTACTCTTATCTACTTTCTACTCATTTTGTACTTTTCCTCTCAAAGAATAATCATAAATCATCAAAGTAATATAGATACTGGGTATGCCATAAAAGTATAGCTAAACACTGTCAGGTTGTTTGAGAGTAATTTTGGCAACTCTTGAAGGCTTGCTGTGAAGAAATTATCAGAGGCTGGGGAAAAAGGAATCCTGGTCACCTAGTAAAGTTTGGCAACATTGTTGCCTGTTAAAACGTGGCGAACAGAAACTCTGTTTGATGCACCGGCGCATTTGGTTAAAGAAGTTTCTAGGTAGAATATTGAAAGTACCAACTGGTTTTAAAATACCAAACATGTTTAGATAGGAAGCAAAACCCTACAAAGGAGCTTCTCAAAATTCTTAAGAATTTTAGGCAAATATCAAGAATCCAAGCACTTCCATTTTTAAAACAGACAACACCATGCCTCTCTAGATGGTAAAAGGTTCTAAGATCAAAACTTTCTTTAAGGAAAAGTTCAAATCCAGGTAGAGCTATATGGATCTTTGGATTCTTTTTTAAGGCTCTAGGGGTTTAGAGATTTTCTCCTCCCTGGGTCCTTTCAAGGCTGGACAGAGGGTTTCCAAGCCTATAAAAGGCATTTCCCACCCAACTCTCAGTCCAAGATAGAAGTGTTTGTTTCAGGGACTTTAGGGTGTGTGGCTTCTTTTTTCCTTCTTTTTTGTCTTTTTTGCCATAGGAGCAGCTTCCAAATTTTAAAGAGACCTGCATTGGCAGAATCACTGGCTGTTTGATCTGAAAGAGAATATATCTCTCAGTAATCCGCTTTTAATGTTTCTATGGGAAAATGTGTATTTAATCTTTTTAAGAGTGTCTCTTGTGGGTCAGGCTGGTTTGGCATTTATTATATAGCCAGGGAGGATGATCTGTTCTTGAGCTGCTGGTCCTCATGTCCCCTCCTCCTGAACATTGGGGTTGCAGGTGTACATTAACACATTCAGTTTGTGCGATGCTGGGGGTAGAACCCAAGTGCATGATAAGCTAGCACTCCACCAACTGAGTCACAGCTTCCTGTATTTACATCTTAAAAGCAGAAAATGTTACTTTAAATGAAGTGATGGGGGGATGTGAAGCTATGTTGAAACAAATATTGTGCTATATGTAAGTATTTTGAAAACTTTGTTTATTGTCAACAGAGTATAGGTGGATATTGAATATTGTAGGAATAAAGAAGTACCAGGGTCTTCTTAGTGTTAGCCATGATTCATATCATTCTTTTGTCTGAATACATGTCTATAATGGCTTTATACAAATCTGAACAAATTCTTCATTGGTAAATATGTACTTTGTATCTCATCTTATGGGCATTCCTATTCTTTTCCATTGAAACCTACAAAGGTGGACTATTGCAAGAAAGAACCATTTTCAACTCATGTCTTCAAGTCTTTGAATTCTACCAAAATAGTCAGAAAACCCCCTTTCCCCCATTTATTGTCCATCTTATTCGAAGAAATTCTGTTTCACCTTGCTGATGAAGTCCAAGGCCTGAGGTGGTCCCTTCCTTCCCTTGTCCTCCTTTCCTCACTTTTTTTTTTGAAAGAGAAACAATGAAGGTCCAAGAAAGTATCAGTCAAACACTGTCATAATCTCCCCCCCCAAATAACAAATGATTGATGCAGAGGAAATGTTTACATTGATCTTAATGGTGGTGTAATGAGAAGCCTGCTTTGAAAACCATTGTGAGACTATCTATCAGTGGTTCTCAATCTGTGGGTCATGACCCTTTTGGGGGGGTCAAATAACCCCTTCACAGGGGTTGCCTCAGACTACTGGAAAACACAGATACCTGTATTATGATTCATAACAGTAGTAAAATTATAGTTATGAAGTAGCAATGAAAATAAGTGTTTGGTTGGAGGTCACCACAACTTGAGGAACTATATTAAGTAAAGAGTTGCAACATTAGGAAGGTTGAGAACCACTGATTTATATATATTCTTAGAACTTATAAATTAAAAATGTAAACTACTGCAAACAAATTTTGCCTAGTTTTTTTTTATTATAAACTATAGAACCTGAATTGGTTAATGTTCTATTTGTGTGAAGAGGCACCATGACCAGGGCAACTATTATAAGAGAAGACATTTAATTGGGACTTGCTTATAGTTTTGGAGGTTTATTCCATTATCATCATGACAGGAAGCATGGTGGCATGCAGGAAGATGCTGGAGCAGCAGCTGACATAGGCATAGTAAGAGACTCTGGGCTTGGTATGGGCTTTTGAACCTCAACACTTACCCCTAGTGGCATACTTCCTTCAACAAGGCCACACCTCTTAATCCTTTTAATCCTTTCAAATAGTGTTACTCCTAGGTGACTAAACATTCAAATATATGAGCCTCTGGGGGCCGTTTTTACCCAAACCACCTCAGAGACCTATTCTGAGGACTTTCTAATGCCTTCCTAGTCTGGAGTCTCTCTAGCAACACTAGACACGAGTACCCTCCCTTTCCTGGGAGTCTATGAGCCTGCCCAGCAGTAGATGACCAACACAAAACAAGCTCAATGGTCTTTTTGGAGATGTTTTGTCTCATAATGCTTGTTTGGGCACATTTTCTTACTTGTCTTTTAATTGTTTATTATGTTTTTCAATTTTATGTTATTGGTTTTGTGTGTATGTGGTATGTGCTTGCATATGTATATGTTTCTCATGCCTTTGCATTGCTTGTTTATTTTTTCTTGTTTGTCTGTTTTGCTTATTTTATTTTTTTATTTGCCTTTTTGTTCTATAAAGAGAGAGAAAGAAGGCATGGAGTTGGATGGGCCAGGAAATGGAGATGATATTGGAGGACATTATGGAGGGAAAGCCATGTTTAGAAGTTCAGAATATACTGTATGAAAAAAATATTTTCAATTAAAAAAATTAAAGTACTGTGCATTACAATATGATAGGTTGTTATTTTTAACATAATTTCTTTATTGATTTTTTTGGGGAATTTCACATCACATACCCCAACTCTGCTCATTTCGCAGGCCCTCCATAGTCCCCTTCACCCTTGCAACATCCCTGTCGAAGAGAAAATTAAAAAAAAAAAAACTAAACTGACCAACTAAACAAGCAAAACCCCCAACTGTCTTCCCTTCTTCTCCAACACCTCTTCACTCGTCTTAGCGGCGTTGGGGACCATGGTGTGGCGCAGAGTCCACCCTTTTGTCCTTTCAGCTTGACTTGCAAATGTTTATTGCAGTGAGTTATTGGTCTGGTTCAAAGCCTCTGGTTTCTGGTACATCGTCATCACTGGACTGTCTCCGAACCTCCCCTTGGATATCCTGTGCCTGCCCCAAGTCACGGAGATCCTGTGGTTATTGTTCTGCAGGACCAGTACCTTATAGATGGGGTAAATGTTACAGTGGGCCAATTGCCCAGGATGCTGGCCTGGGTGTTAGCTGAGTTGGTCATTCTGAACCACTGGACTGCCCGCTTCAGGCACGGGGTGGAGCCAGCTCTCTTATGCTTGTGGTGTACCAGGTCACCATCTCACACCCAAATCATGACCCAGAGACTTATTAGTATGACTGCTTGGCTCGCTTAGGCTCATTTCTGACTAGCTCTTTTAATCCACTTTTTTTTTAATGTACCTTTTGCCTTGGGGTTTTTTACTTTTCTTTCCTTCTGTGTATCTTACTTTCACTGCTTCTCAGGTCTGTTGACTGGCAGGTGCCTGGCTTCTTGCCCCAGGCGTGTCCCTCTTTCTCTTTTCTTATTTTCTTGTTCGTCTGGAGTCTAGCGTTCTCCTTCTATTTATTCTCTCTGCCCGGCAGCCCTGCTTAAACCTCTCTTGCCTAGTTATTGGCTGTTCAACTTTATATCAGACCAATTAGACAGACAAGGTGCAACAGATGCAACACATTTTTACATCGTTAAACAAATACAGCATAAGCAAAAGTAACATACCTTTACACAGTTGAAGTAATGTTCTTTAACATAAACAAATGTAACACATCTTTGGTGTGGGAGATCCTTCTGTCTATATGTTGCTTTCATTGGTTAATGAATAAGGAGACTGCCTTGGCCTATTGATAGGGCAGAACTTAGGTAGGTGGGGAAAACTAAATGGCATGCTGGGAGAAAAGAGGCAGAATTAAGAAGAAGCCATGGAGCTGCAGGAGGCAGATGCTGATAAGCCTCTGCCATGTGGCGATATACAGATTAATAGAAATGGGTTAAATTAATATAAGAGTTAGCCAATAAGAAGTTAGAGCTAATGGGCCAAGAAGTGTTTTAATGAATACAATTTCTGCGTGGTTATTTTGGGGCTAACCTAGCTGGGCGGCCAGGATGAACAAACAAGCCCTACCTCTTACACATCTTTACATAGTTAAAATAATATTCTACAACATATGCCATCAGGGCCAGCTCTCCCACACCCGTGTGAGGGGTAGGGGTGTCTCTCTTGAGTGCCAGGAGCCAGCTCCCCTGTGCCTGGATCTTTGTAGCCAGCTCTCCCATGAGGGTCAGGGCCAGTTCTCTTGCTGCAGTGGTTAGGGAGGGACAGGACTAGCTTTCCCAGGGCCAGAGAAGAGCAGGACCGGCTCAGGCTGGCTGTCGCCATTTCATCATGTATGGTTCTTACGGCCCCCTGTGGTAACACAAACCATAGATATCAACACAGACCACAACCGTAACAGGATCATGGACCTAGCCATGGCCCTTAGCAGCAAGTCGGACCTGGATGTCATCCTCTGGCAACTCAGGTCACCCAGATCAGTATGTCCCAGCGACAGCACAGCCCTTGGACATCAACATGGTCTCAGGTGGCTGGCCAGCCCCTGGACTTCTGCATGGCCCTTGGTGGTAACAGGAGCTGTGGATGTCATCTGAAACATGGCCCTAGGCAGCATCTCAGGCCTGGATGATGGCTCTGGGTGACAGTATGGACCACTCACATCAGCATGCCTCCAGTAGTTGCATGTCCCTTAGACACCAACAAGGCCACAGGTTGTGACCCAGCCCCTGGCATCTGTGTGGATAGTTTGTTATTTTTATTTAATATTTCACTTCAAATACTTGAAGAAGGGAGGCTTATGTATAATTCACTTTATTTTTCTCATTTAAAGCTTTTCAGCATTTTTTTTTTCTGAAAAGACCATCAGGTTTTCAGGAATAGATTATTGACGTTAGTAAGGCAAGCTTGCATTACCATTCCTGTAATTGCTAGGGCAAGTTTATACTGTGTGTTTCTCACCTACTTCCTTTCTGAGCTGCAGATCTTTGTAAACACTGTGATCCTTTGCGCCCATGCTAGTATTCTCTATTGGGCATGTTGAGTGGGGATGATAAATTGAACAGCAGGTCTTCAGGAAGATCTTGGACTTTGAACAGGATGTGGTAGCAATTGGGTATTTTCAGTTGTCTCTCTTGGGAAGAATGAGTCCAGATGTTTGGGTAGTCAGAGGCATAGCATGATGGCTGATGCTATTAATTACCCTGGTATCTGTTTTGCCATTCTGTGCAGCAATACAGTCATCAGATGTTAACTGCCATTTGCCCAAGCTGACATCATGTTACTCAGCTGACTCATTTGTACCGGTCTACGGCAAAGTTTCTTTCTCTTTTCCTTTTTGGAAAAGGCAAGGTCTCATGATCCAGTCCTAGGCTGGCCTCAGATTCTGTAGCTCAGGCTGGCCTTGAACTCCAGACCCTCCTGCTTAGCCTCTATGCCCTGTCAGACACAGTCTGAGAAGTTTGCTGTCTCTCCCCCTCTCTCTGGCCATTTTGTTTAGCAAGTGACTGCCATGTTATCGAAGTGATCATTTTATAGTCAGTGCAGCAATCAAAGGTGACAGCTCTCACTGTACCCTGAGAAGAGTCTGTGATGTTCTATAACATATACAATATATATGGTCAGGCATCCTTCAGACAGCTCACACCTATCTTACCTGTGTATTGTCTCATGTCTAGAATACTAGTTTTACGACAGCAGGGACACATCTTTTCCACATAAGTCTCTTCAGGGTATCAAATTTTATTAGTTTAGTAAATATTGTGGAAGGAACTGGATGGAGATGAGGGACCGACCCAGAGGTAATACAAAGAAGTCCAAATGCTATTATGCACGAAGAAACAGACACTAAGGGGCTAAATGGCAGGTGGTTTGTCATGATTATCAGTCTTAGGTCAAGTTCTCAGGCCAGGCAGGAGTACTATCTGCACTGTTGCTATCTCTGCTGTGTGCCACTTGGGTAATGAGTATTTGTCAAGGACCCTGTTGGTAGGACTGCATAGTCATTAGGGTCTGGCAAGGCCTCACTACTGCCTTTCTGAATAGGGTATGCATTTGAACACAGCCAAATGAGCATTTTCAAGTTTTTCCAGGCAAAACAGCGCTTAGGCTTTGGAGGTTGAGCACGTAGCAAGAACACTGAGGTTCTGTTGCAACCGCAGGCAGAACACCTGGGAGAACCGGCACAACAGTGGAGCAAGATTCTCCAGGCTGGTCCAATGGCTAACTTTTCTCCTCCATCTCCCAGCAAAGATACTGAATCCTTTTGTTCCACTACTCTCTACCCTACTTGGCGGGCCTTTGAAAGGACGCCCACTGAGACAGCCGGGCTCTCACTAGCGCGTCCCCAACCTCGCTAGCTAGGGAAGGCTGAAGAGACTCACTTCCTCTGCGCGTTCGCCCACCCCCGCGGGAGCGCGCACGCACCGCCCCTCCCCGCCTCCGCCGTGCGCGCCCCGCCCCCTCGCGCTGCCATAAGCGGACCGGCCAACATCCGAGGACTCCGGCCCCGAGTAACCCCCTCGCGTGACCTTTCCGCACCCCGCACGCTTCGGCCAGCTCGGCTCCGGTCCAGCCGTTGTGTGCCTACCGCCCCCCCGCCGAGCCCTGCGGTCCCCTGACCACGCGCAGTCACCCCCGCCGCTCGTCATGGCGGCCCTCAGCAAGTCCATCCCTCATAACTGCTACGAGATCGGCCACACTTGGCACCCCTCCTGCCGGGTCTCCTTCCTGCAGATCACTTGGGGCGCCCTGGAGGAGTCCCTCAAGATCTACGCGCCCCTGTACCTGGTGAGCAGGGTCAGCGTGTGTGCAGGACGGGCCTCCCGGGAGCATTGCTCGTGGGGCAGCTTTAGGAGTGGTGGGAGGCCGGGGCGGGGGGGGGAGCCGGGAGTCCTCGGCGGAAGGAGGGGGAGGGGACCCCGAAGACGAGCTGTCACCGGACGCCTGTTGCTAGGATGGGGATGTGCACTTGATTGGCAGGGTCAGAGTGCAGGACACTTGAGGACCTGGATCCAGGGACTTTGTGATGGAGAGGTATTGGAGCATACTTAGTCAATGCATGCCCAAGTCTCTCCTCAGCCCCCTTTACCTCCTCTTCGCTCCCCTTCCTTCTATGAAAAAGGGTATGCCCCCGTGACCACAGATCTTGGCTCAGTTTGAGATGACAGCTGTGGCTTGAGGGTTTTTGCTCTTTCGCAAGTTTGCAGAGTAGACTCCTGGTTTGAGATTTTGTGCGGTGATTTCGGAGTCATTGAAGGTGTTAGGAGATCTGACTTACGTCGTCGAGGTCATTTTCTTATACAGGTTTGCATGCAGGGAAGTTTACAGAGAGTATCTGGAAACCCACCTGTAACACTGAGAACAGGGAAAGGTATTTTCTCCTAAAGAGCATTCCTGTTTCCTTCAGCCATCACATCCTTGGCATTAAAGATCGATTATTTGATCACTGAAGTTCACTGTCATTTTTCTATCCATTGAAGTCTGTGTACTAAGAAGGTAGACACCCTATTTTGCATGTTTCCTAGAAGTTTATTCAATATCCAATGGATGATTCATTTTTTTGTTGAAGTAATAATTTGGGTCGATGACATCCTTGACAGTATGATTATGCCTGTAACTTATAGAGAAATCTAATTAGTAACTATTGACAGAACACGGAAAGGGATAGTAACTGCCTCTGAGGCTGTAAAAGGCAACTTCCAAAGGTGCTTTCCCACCTTTATGTATTTCAAGAAAATCCCAGGGCTCATGGTAGAATGGGCTTTCCAGTTCAGTAGGTCTCGGTGGGGCCTGGAGAGTAAAGTTCTGATAAACTGTAAAGGGGTGTTGATACTGGGGACTGCTCCCCCTTAAGTAGTAATAGAGTCTTATTTACATAAATCTATATCTACATATACATTTTCCCTCAGACTGCTGCTATTGGCTCTTCTATGTGAATTGTGAACAGCCTGTGATTTGTATTTATTACTATGTTATTATCATTTGGTGTTGCTGGGGTTCTTAACCTGTTGTCTTGTACTGTCAAGACAAGAGTTCTACTGTTGAACTCTGCCCCAGATTTTTTTTTTTTTTAAACATCTACAAATTCTTTGGACTCTTGATCTTCTGCACAAACAACTGTTCCTAGGCCGGGGGTGGGTGGGTGGGTAGCTTAGTGGTCGAGCCTTTGCTTAGCATGTGCCAGGTCCTGTGATCTGACTGCTTTCCCTGTTCCACCACCTCTCACCCTTGACAAAACAAAATAAAGCAAAACTAATCCAGGTAATGTGTTCCAAGATTATTCTTGACCTCAACGATTAGGAACTAGGTGGGAAGACTGTGCGATTTCTCCTGAGTTCGACAGAAACACGTATTCATTCATTCACTTGATGAGTATCTGTGGAATGCCTGGGTTGTATCTACAGCATAGACAATTCATCGATCCTGTTCTGTGTTAGCGTAGTTTAGGGAAGCGGCTGGGGCAGAGATTCTCTGACTCTAGCAAGATAGGATCAGTGGGGATCAAGAAAGACTTGTTTTGCTATTACATTTTCAGATACGCTAAATACTGCTTCAGAACAAATTTCCTATCTCATGTGGCCTTATCATTTTTTACAGTTGTGTATTTCAAATTGTTGCTTATTGGTGGTTGTGAAATGAAATTAGTGAGAACTGACTAGTATTTTAAGTGAAACAGAGATTAGAAAATGTTAGCCCATCTCAGGTACTAAGGCTAAGGGGTGGAATTTTAGTCACACTGTACTGTTTGTAGGAGCTCTGTAGTTGATCTGGATTTGCATCTCCCTTCTATCAGTTACTATCTGCATGTTTATGCATGTTTGGCTTTTATGTTTGTGGGTGTGAGAATTGAGGTAAAATAATGCACTGGTGATCTTCCACACCTTTTGTCTGTTGTTGTTGTTGTTATTAAAGGCAAGGACTTCTGACCTTGATCTTTGGATTCTCCAGCCTCCACATCTCAGGGATTACAGGTGTGCACCGCCATGCATTGTTTACACGGCGCTCCTGTCAAACTCAGCCTTATGCGTACATAGGTAGGCAGTCCACCCACTGAGTTCTAGCCCTAGCTCATAATGTGTCTTGAATATGTGTATTTTTCTTTCTCTCCTTCTTCAGTGGCTCTTACTGCCAGTTAGAGTTGGTGGAATTTGACTTTGGCCTTGAAAATAGGATTGAACCTTGATTTGTGGTGTGAATGTATGGGGTGCACATCAACAGAGGGAGCTAATAGGTGACTTGAGGGAGAAATCTAAGAGTTTTGTAAGAGAAAGAATATGTACAATGTATACAACAAAAGGTTTGTGTGTAGTTAGGTACTATAGTTCCTGTTGAACATTCTGTGTTTGCGCCTTCACTCCTTTTATCCTATATAGCTGTGACTCCATCTGAAGATTATCCCTACTTCATGAATAAGAAAACAGAAAATCAGAGAGATTCATGTTGCTTTATAAGATTTTAGGGCAGTAAGGTGAAAGGACAAGGTTACAGCCTTGTTTTGTGCTCCTGTATCTGACCAAAGGTCAGGCCAAAGGAACAATTTGTTTTCCTTTTATTTTACCTTTTTAGCCAAGGAGGTTACAGGAACACATGCTGCGTAAGGATGAGGAGTCCTATGGCAGTTGCTAGTTGGAGTTGGAAGGGTGGTTAGGAGTTGTAGTTGCTTCACCTGATGGTCCAGAGTGTTAGATGCCCATGGAATCCCATCTGTGTGTGCCTCACTAGCAGCAGGATTGAAGGAAAGTCAGATTTCCTCTGTTTCTAGCTGGTGACAGATCATTTGTGTGCACGTAGAGAAGGATGGCAGTAGGAGTAGTGGCTGACGTAGTAAGCCCCTAATGCAGTGGATTTGCTGTTAAAGTATGTCCTCATGATGGCTGGATCTCCTGTTACGGCAGGTAGCTGTTATTGAGAACCAGCACTGTTTGGAAGTTCTGAATGAGTGCATGTGTGAATGAATGGACTTTAGAATAGTCCAGGAGTAGGTTGGCATTTGGTATTCTTGCCAGAGAAAACGAAAGGGCAATTTTAGCTGGAAGAGTAAACAAGACATGAGAACGGAGGATTTGGAGACAGCACGAGGACCTGCTAATATTTATAGCATTATAAATCATATCCTGGAACCTGTAAAATGAGTCTTACATTATTCCCTTCCATTTGAAATACAGGTTAATCTAACGGATTCCGTAATTTCCTCATATTCTCTTGTTCTGTGCATTTGCCCTCATGTTTCTTTTACTTCCTGCTTAAAATATTTTTAAATGTAGACTCACCAATTTTATTCTGATGAACAATTTGTAATTCATTTATAAAGAAATATAAAATGCCAGTTTTGATTCTGTGATGAATAACAGTGGATTAATTGATAAAAGGAATGAAATATTTCAGGAAGTTATTAGCTAATCATTTAATAGACTTCTGTGAAATCATACACAGTTCCCTCTCATGAGAACTAGATCATGTTAAATCCCTTTATCTAACACTCCTGAAGTGATTTAAACCCCTAGTATTTCCCACGATTCACAAACAATGGTTGTTAGTAAGAACTGTTATTCTCTATGTAAATATACATTGTCATGGATGAATTTATCTTAGAAAGTATGGCGCCCCTAAAGACAGACCCAGACTGAAAAGATGAGAGTCAACGTGGCTGGGAATGAAATTTTGGTCCACATCTGTGTGTATTCGTAACTTCAAACACACACACGTATACATTTGTATGTCTTAGCCTACTTTGTGATAATGACGCCTTCAAAATCTCCTGACACCAAACCAAGCCTGCCTTTTATTGAAACAGCCTGCCTGCAGAGAGCTATATTCCTTTGTTCTTATCCCTCATCTTTAAATGTTTTACTCATTTTTTTCTTTTTTGTGATATGGGTTGAGGTTTTAGTGTCTTAGGAGTAGGATTGTGCTGCTGCAAATACGGTCACTTGACTGTTTCCTTTCCTGTTTGTATCTGTGGGCTGAAGAAAAGACGGTATATTCTGTATTCTTTGTTTATTTTTAGCTTGGATAATATCTCCAGAGAAGAGTGGGCTATTCAAGTTACCCAGTATTCTTGTATCAGGACATATCTAACTTTTCATGGCCTATTGTTATTATTATTATCGTCATCATCATCATCAAAATGGGAAACCCAACTCCCAACATTAAATTCCCACGTCTTTACAGTTTATGTCCTGGTGAATTGTTCCCTTTAGCAATATGTAGTGGCCTTTGCCTCTTCTGAAGACTAGATCCTTAGGTATCAGAATAAGCTACACCAGCTTGGTTTTGGTTTATAGTGACATCATAGATTGATGCATACTTTGACTCTCAGTCTGTGATTGTCCTTTCCAGGAGGGGAGTATTTCTCAGAGACAACACTTTATGCTATGCTTATTATTATTATTATTAACCCTGCTAACTGGTCTATAATTCTTTACTGGGGAGTTGAAGCCATTTACATTTAAACCACTGGGAAAGTTTTGCTGACCCATATACTTTTGTTGGTTGCTTTTGTGATTGGTTGGATTATTTGTTCTTTTCTTTATCTTGCTGGTATTATGGGCTTGCTGTTTTACTGTGTTGGACATAATGGGTTCTTTTCCTGCTTTCATGAAATTTGTCCTCATATCTTTGTTAATTTGAAGAAGTAGCTTTGCTGGTGGTTATTTACTTTGAGGGCCTGAAATACTTTGACCTGTCCTTTCCTGGTTTTTAGGGTTGGTAATGAGGGATTTGATGTTCTCTGATTTGCATGCCTTTGTGTGTTAGCTGCGGTTCTTCCCTTGCAGCTTCAATGGTGTTTCCCTGTCCTGTCCACTTGCTGTTGATAATCTACTGTGGAGGGTTCTTCTCTTGTCATGTATATTTAGTGTTTTGGTGTCTATTGTTTCTTTAGATTTCAGAAATATTGTACTAAACGTGGTGTAGATTCTGTGTGCCCTTAGTTTTTATTTCTCTCTTTTACCTTTTATGATTCTTAGGTTTAGCATGTTGGTTTTATGTCAGAGTTCTTGGTCATTGTTATTGATAGTACTATTATTGATGCTTTGTTAAATGTATTGATGATGCTTCTCATTGTTTTAATGATTCATTGAATTTTTCATTTCCAAAATTTGTATGTCCTTTAAAAATTTCAATTTACTTTTCCATTTTGCTGACTTTTCTTCCATTCATATTGCTGACTTTCTCAACCACCTTTCTGACTTTCTCTTCTATATTGCTTGCTTTCTTCCTTTTGAAGTACTCAGTTGATTCCTTCATTCTTTTGCCATCTTGTTTTCTGTTTGAGGTCACTTTTCATTTTTACCAGCAAACATTTGAGAACGTCATCTGGCCTTTTTCTTTCTTTGATATCTTTCAGTGCAGTGATTGAGAAACTGTGACCTTGTTGGGGAATGCTGTGATCATGCCTGCATTCCTGTATTATTTGTGTGTTTGTTGGTTTGGGCATCTCTTCATGTTTCATGTGAGGGTCTTCTTAACATGCAGACTACTCCTGTGAGTTTAGTCCCCAATGCTATTGAGAGAGGAGAAGGGCACCTGTTGCAGAAGCAGTAACTCCAAATCATACAAGATACAGAAATAGACTTAACCTCAGTTAGAGCACACTAACACATCGCCAGTTACCATAAACAGAAAACGGTGGGTGATGCAGTTAAAAAGTATTTGGGGTAAATATGGAAATAGTGAGTGGGTCAGGTGAATTCAGGGAATAAGGAGTGGGGATATGAAGGGGAATAGAGATTTAGTAAGCAAGAAGTAACAGGAGAGATTATTGTGAAGAAAAGGAAAAGAGCAAAATATTAGAAAAAATAAATGGGAAAAAGCTTCCCTAATTATGAGAACATTCATAGCCAATTTTAAGTCAATTTAAGAAGGAGTATAAAAACATAGCATTAAAGTTAAATCGTAATAATAAAATACCTCAAATCTCATTAGAATAAGCCACATTTCATTACTAAATGCATAGTAGAAAAAAGGCAAAACAGTTCCCCCACAAGAAGAATTTAAACAGAGACTCCTCTTTTGTTCCTGGCTGCCCAGACCCAAATAATCACACAGAAACTATATTAATTACAATACTGTTTAAACAATGTCTCAGGCATATTTCTAGCTAGCTTTTACATATTAAATTAACCCATTTCTATCGATCTATGTATCACTATAAGGATGTGGCCTACCGGTAGGTGTCTTTCTCCTTTGGCAGTTACATGATGTCCCCTTGACTCTGCCTACTCTCTCTCTATATCTCTGTTCAGATTTCCTGCCTGGCTGCACTCTGATAAGTCATTGACCGAAACAGCTTTATTCATCAATCAATAAAAGTAATACATATAGAGAAGGACATCTCACATCAAAGAAAAGAAAGAAAAAATTGTCTAATAATTGAAAAATATGTTAATACAGTTATAGTTTTATGAAGAAGAATAAAAGATAATAGCATAAAAGCTGTCTAAAAAGCATGCTAACATTATATTGGGGAAAAAGGGGGGGCAGTGCACATGGGACCCAAAACAAAAGCTGTCTTGGTTATTGGAGAGGGTTCCTTCTGGGTCCTTCAGTGTTGAGGGCTGTCGAGTGCAGTCAAGGGCAGGCTTGTATCAGTGGAACTTGTTGGGTCTTAACTGATGTGACTCACGTTGCTGTTTGAGCCTGTTTGGAGAAGCCAGCCACCAGTAGTGCTTTTCCCTTTGTCCACCAGGAACTTCTGCTGGCCACGCTCAGCCCTGCAGTCTGTGAACTGAGCGGGTTCTTCGTCCTGCTGAGACTCTTCGGCACGGCCAGTGTTCTAGACGGGATTGTCTGGAATTGTGTGGGGAATCAGGGAGGAAGCCATCACATTGAGATCTGTCTGCATGCCTGCAAAACTCGCTATGCATTGATCATCCTGCTGGACCTTCCGTTTTCTCCAGTTTCACAGCTGTGAGCCACACAACAGTTAGCTTGAACGAGAGGTTGATAGACTATCAGACTTCTGTCTCAGGCTTTTATATTCAAGAGCAATGGTTCACAACCTGTGAGTCATGACCCCTTTGGGAGGTGCATATCAGATATCCGACATCTCAGATGTTTACATTACAGTTCTTAACAATAGCAAAATTACAGTTATGAAGTTGTAACTAAATAATTTTATGGTTGGGGGTCAGCACACCATGAGGAACTGAAATAAAGGGTCGCAGCATTAGGAAGGTTGAGAACTACTGTTCTAGAGTAACTCTAGAGTGAGCTGAGCAGATGTTTCAGGCCTTAAGTATGAGGCTAACTTTTCCTGTCCTTTCCACCACCTGGGCCAGTCCTGTGGCTGCCAATGCTTCAGGCTTGTCCGCATCCAGCCCTCTTGCTGTCTACACCCGTCTCCCCAGGCTTCCCTCACTGAGGGTGGTAGGTTAAGTTCAGCATTCCCAGATTGCTCCCGTTCTCAGGGTCCCAGGGTAAGTCAGTTTTAAACCGTTGATTCCCTCCCAGATGGCACCTGGTAATATGTCACTGAGCTAGGGGACCGCCTGTTCACTTCTGCAGAGGTTGTCATCGGGTTTGCCCTGCGGTCAGGACCCTGCCACTCTTTGCGCTGCAGTGGCACTGGCACGGGTTTCCTGTTGGCTGGGGATGGTGCTGCAGCTTCTCCCCATGGCCGCAGCTGGACTCAGGCTCTGCTGTTCAGTCGGCCCCTTTCTTCCTCTCCGTATTTTTCAACTGACTCCTTCAGTTTGGGAATTTCTGAAGCTCGCTCTTCTCTTTCTGAAACAGTGTGTTCCTTTTCTTTTTTCCTGTTTTGACAATTCTCCTTCACTGGCTCACACATAGGTGACCACTATTACTCATTTTACCCAAAGTCTTGTACTATTCTTTGTAATAGTAATCTTTGTATTTTTACAATTTGTGAAAAGATTGATGCTCACTTAAAAGTTCATGTGTAATATTTAATACCTCTGTGTATTTTATCACTTATACTAACAAAATATATAAAAATAGACTTTTGGAAATTATGTCTTAGGGCTGGAGAGATGGCTCAGCAGTTAAGAGCTGCCGCAGAGGACTCAAGTTCAGATCCCAGCATCCACATCTGGTGGTTCACAAGCACCTGTAACTCCAGCCCCAGGAGGTCCAGTGCCTTCTTCTGGCCTTCTCAGGCGCTGCACTCATGTGTACATAACCGCACACAGACACATGCATACATGTAATTTCAAAACCCAAGTTTATTTTGTATTTTGAATGTTAGCTGTCACTTCACATTTAAAGTAAATGGAGTTTCACGCTGCCTGCATGCCTGGGAGACCATTGTAAACTGTAAGCGAAGGAAAGCACGGCTCACAGTCTGTTGTGGTATTTTCAAATGCTTACTCACACACTAGGAGATTAATTCTGTGGTGTTCAGTACCTAAGAAGGAAAAGTTGTTCATTAACCTTTTTGAATTATCATTTTCCTAGGCAGCTTCCTGGAACTCCTGACCACGTGCCAGATATCTATCCCCTTTGCCGAGTCAAAGTACATACCCTCTTCTGCACTTCGGAAAGGGATAATTTAACAGCTGCCTTTTCACTCTTTTAGATGCATAGGACTCGTCGGAGTGTGCAGTGCCTATTCAGTATTTACTTGAACTGTAAAACCTAACAAATCTGTTATAATTTCATAAGCCTGTCCATGGTCAAGTCATTATCTTTAGGCCTTGAGTACATATTTAGCTAAGAAGCTAAGAATTGGGCTACCTAGGAATAAAAAACAGTTTATTGAGCATCCAGTTATTTGGCAAAAGGCCTGGAAATGATCAATTGTGAAGAAATCAGTGATATGGTTGGAATTTTTAAAACCATTGCCTTAGCCCAGTTTTTATAGAGAATAAAAGCTGCATGAATGTTTTGGTAATAGACTTTTGGATTATTTATTTATTTAGAGGCAGGGGCGTAATCTGGCTGGCCTGGGACTTAATTGTGTAGCTCACACTGACTTTGAACTCACAGGAACCCACATGTTTGTCTCTGGAGTGCTGGGATTAATGGTGTGTGTCATCTCACTTGGCTGTAATAGACCTTTTAAAAAATTTAGAACAAAACTAACCAAGAATCCCTAAAGTTATTTAATAACTGAAACTGCTGAAGAATATCTGTCTTGCTCATCTGACCTTAGGAGATCATGGAGTTGTAAATTGACTTTGCTCGAGGTCTCATTTAGGGGTGTAAATGAGGGACCTATTTTATCTCTGGCTCCTCATTAAACAACCGATGCCTTTCCTTGCTTTGTTACTGTTTGGAAATGGAGCGGTGTTTTTGGTGTTTTTTCTTTTAAACGATGAGCATGTTTATTAACGTGCCTGTTTGAGTCCCTTGACCTTGTTTTCCGTGACTTCTTGCTAGTCATTGTCGGTCCGTCCAGTGCAAAGGGTCCGTCCAGTGCAAAGTGCATCTGCCAGCACACCATTTCCGGTTGAGTGTCAAGGGCCCACTATTACAGCAAACACTTTCTCAGTCCACTCTTTCCTTCTCGGCTGTGGAGCATTGCTGGCCCCAGGTTTGAGGTCAGGGATGGAATTAACACGTGGAATCCATACTCTAAGTGATGATGCAGTTGCTACTGCTTATGTTTTGGATCCAGCAGATTCTCAATAAAGCAGGTATTTATTTGATTAAAAGAAGCTTGGAAGACCTTCAAATCCCAAATGTTTTTAGTGCCAACGTTATTTCTTTTTGTGCGGTCACTAGGAAATTCTCTTCAACTGAGTAAGAATGGCCTACCTGGAAAAGTTCATATTATCCAAAACTAATCTATTTGGAAAAGAAAAGTACATTTTGGTAGTGGGACCCACCTGGAGTCCAGGGAGCAGAGTCCACACTTTGGCTGCACAGTGACTCTGTACCCCGGATCCCTGGTGTTGTCATTAGGGCGCAGGTTGTTTTGAATAGTCAGATCTTTACTGTGTTTTTTTGTTTTCTTGTTTTTTCAAAACCTGCACCTCAGAGATTCTCCCACACAGGAGACAGTGAGTTAATGAGGGCAGTGTGGATTTCTTTACGTGCCGGTGGCCTTATTTACAGCCAGGGGAGCGTAGTGTAATATTTGCCCAGAGTCCTCAGTTCCTCTCACCCTGCCTCCCCCACTCTCATTTCACCTCTCAGTTATTATTTCTACAGTAAGTCGGGATCGGAGGGAACCATAGGGTCGACCCCTAAGGATCTTTTAAAGCTTCCTTTTGCTGTGCTCGTACTCTTTTTCCACTCACTCATGATTAGCTTTCCTGATTAGTTCTCTTTTTCTTCCTGGTTTGGGCGAGTATTCTGTTACCTTGTTTAAGGCCGTTAAGTAGTTGTAGCTGTCAGCTACTGTAGACTGATGCCTAGACTCCATCCAAACATCTCAATCTCCCGCCTTCCATCTTTAATTTTATTTAGTTTAAATATGAACTTGGGGCTTCAGGTATGCAAGGCCAGAGCACTGCTACTGAGCTCCATCCCCATGTCAACTCACAAACTGGTTGGTACTTGTTAGTCAAGACATTTCTGTGAATATCTGTGATTTCTTCCATTCCATTTGCTTGTCTTTCTGCGTGTGAACTCTTAGTTTGCTTGCATCCACTTTGAGGGTTCAGTTCATTCATTCACATCATTATTCTTGGTGTTCTTACTGGACAAACAGGAGCAAAACATAGATAGTGTCCTTTTCTTATCTGAGTTAAGGGCTTTATAGTAAAGGGCATTGTTAGAATGCTATTAGAAGGACGTAACAGTAGCATGTCAGTCTGTAGGGTACCGGTTAAAGTTGCAGTCATGCATAGCATGCTGCCTGGTAACAGCTGACACGACACTACTGTTTCCAGTGCTGTTCCTGCGGAGCCACAAACATTACCTATTCAGTTTGTAAGGGTAGTAGGTGTCGGGCTTGCCCTGAATCTTATTCTTGGTCATGTTTGTCTCGGTAGTATATCTTAAGCATGTTTCCAGGCTGTCTTTAAAGTTTCCCTTACCTTCTCTATCAATCTGAAAGTGGAGGACAGGGAGGATATTAGAGGTGAGCAGTGGGAGGTTTAATGATCACCATTACAGCTTGATGTATGATTTCCTTGTATGATAAAAAGTCAGGGAAAACTTTGAAGATCTTCCCCCACACACTGTTAATGAGTTGCCCTAGTTTTTAGTTTATTTTTATTCATTTTATTACATATATTTAGCGTGATACCTACATGTGCATGTGTGTACGTGTGTGTGTGTCTGTGCATGTGTATGTTTGTCTGTCTGTCTGTCTGCTATCTGTGTGCCATGGCATTTATGTGGAGGTCAGAGGAGAACTTGTGGGAATTGTTCCTTTCCTTTCACCCTATGTATTCATGGGATTGGACTTGGGTCATCAAGCCTGGTAGTGAGTACTGCTGAGCCATCTCATTAGCCCTTACTTGGTTTTTCAAAATAAGCTGGTCATCTTTATCTGATGAGGCTGTACAGTGTGGTGCATTGGCTGTAAGTTATGTGATCTGAGGGTTGTTTTTTTTTCCTCTGTGATAGTGTGATTTCCACCTATAAAAATAGAGAGTAATCATGCCTTCATTACTTTGTGGCTTTCTGTGGGACACTTGAGAAATACTGTTTAATTGATATCTTTGAAAACTGTAAAGAGATGTGTAAAACTTGGTTTGTCCTTTTCTTTTGAGCCACTTAAATTTGACTTTTATAGCTTGTGATTTTAACGTTACAAATAGTAATGTTGGAAGCAATTCAGATGCATTGTGCTTCTGACGGGCAGAATTGTGTGTGTGTGTGTGTGTGTGTTTATGTGTACTTGGCCTTTTTTATCAGTGAATCTGTGGCTGGGATTCAGTCAAATGTGGATTGAAAATACAGTTACATGCCGTAGAGGACATTTTGGTCAACAAGACCATGTATACGACAGCATAGACCATGGAACTCTCTGAGAGGTTCTTCTACTTCCCAGGAGGGTATTCAACTAGGGACAAAACACCTGTGTAGCATGAGGGCCTGCTTGTGCGGTCAGCTTTTCATCAACACTGCTTAAGTGCTTTGTGGCAGGACCTCTTAAACGAGCTGCAAGGTTTTGCAGCTAAAGCTGAGTCAGGAAGCCTCTCTTAGATGAGAGCACTTGCTTGCCTCTATCAAGCAGAGCAGACCCGAGAAATTGCCGCTACCAAGAAAACATGCTTTACTCTATTCTTTCCCAAGCTTTCTCAGGCTTTTTGTGGATGCAGTTATCCACGTGGGAGCCATTCTGTAACATGAGGGCCTGGTTGTGGGGGTTTCTGTCCTGCCCGGTCCCCCAGCCGTTTAGTCCCAGAGAAAATCACACAGAGAGTCTACATTAGGTTATAAACTGATTGCCCCATTAGCTCAGGCTTCTGCCAGATGAAGGCATAAGTCATGAAACAATCCCACACTAGTTTGGAATTGTGATTAATAAAATGGTTATTAAAGGGAAAAACTTACAGATCACTGTCCCAGACAACAGCCCTCTGCACGACCAGGAACGAAGTCTAACAGCCCAAAGCCGGAAGCAAGAGAGAGAGCACATGGCTACTGCTGATTTTTTAAAACTAAAGAGACCACACCCCACTGGGCTGGTATCTTAAAGGCTATTGGCTGAAGGAGCAGACGTCACTCCCGCAGCACACCTGGAGGAACATTTAAGTTCCAAACTATTTCATTCTGACCTGGCACCCAAAGGCTTATGTCCTTCTCACAGAGCAAAATGTATGCAGGCTATCTCTAAGAGTTCCTTCAGTGTTAACTGCCCTGCGATTGCTGGAAAATCTGAAGTCCAAAGTTTCCTCTGAGGTTCAATGCATCAACTATGAACCTCTACAGAAATGTAAAAAACAAGATTCTCTGCCTCTAGGATACACAGAGTAAACATTCCTATTCCAAAAAGGGAGGTTTTTATTCAGGAATAAAAAGCAGGGAGTAGCCAAAGCAAGACTAGATCCCAGATTGGCCCTAAATGTCAGTAGTGTTGAGTTGTTGGGAGGTCTTGCTTTAAAAAATTCCTTATTTACTAGTGATTACTTTAAGAGTAGATACGGTTGACTGGGCAGTGGTGGTACACATGTTTAATTCCAGCACTCAGAAGGCAGAGGCAGGCAGGTCTCTGTGAGTTCAAGGCCAGCCTGGTCTACAAGAGCTAGTTCCAGGACAGGCTCCAAAGCTACAGAGAAACCCTGTCTCGAAAAATCCAAACCAAATCAAAACAAAACAAAAAACAAAAGCAAAAAAATAGGTACAGCATAAAATCTGTTACTGTAGAGAGTAAATACTGCATGAAATCTGTTACTGTAAAGAGTAGATACTGCATGAAATCTGTTACTATAAAGGGTAGATACTGCATGAAATCTGTTACTGTAAAGAGTAGATACTGCATGAAATCTGTTACTGTAAAGGGTAGATACAGCATAAAATCTATTACTGTGAAGTATTTTATTTTTTCAGAAAAACTAGATTTGTTGCATGCAGAAACGGAGTTATTCAGAAGAGACTAATGATCAGTCACAGGGATAAAAGTGAAGGGTAATTTACAGCTTGGTACTAATTAGGCTAAGGCTGCAGTTAACCCCTTTGAGAGCCAATTAGATTTGTCATAGTCCATGGTCAAAGACTGCAGTGTCAACACTGGTATACTATTGCTGTGGAAAATATATGGCGTTCATCACGTGGGGAGGGACTATGAATGCGTGAGGTGAAGCACGAACATCCTTGATGGATCCTACGTGATGAGTGATGTAGGCTGGGAGTGTGAGCCCACGGAGGGCCGGAGGGCTGTGTGTCTATAGTGCTTTGCCTCGAGAGGCCGAGCACTAGGAGGGGAACTTTAACACTGGGACCCGGCCCCACGATTTTGTCTCCCCTCTGCACTGTGCTCTTGGGCTTGACCCAGCTCACTCATGCTGCTACTGCTCCTTGAAACATGCTTGTAATTTTCAAAAAGGAGTTCGCTTCTGGTTTAGATGCCCTGATATTTTATGGTTTTAGAATTTAGGTCTGAGGTCTGTCTTGGAGCACTTCTTGTGTGTAGTATGAGAACTTGGTTAGTTGTATCCATATCTGCTGATATCCGATGTTGCCAGTGTCATTTGTTTAAAAAACACCAGTTTTTGTTTATAGTGGAAAAATGGGCTCACTGTTTTATTTAATTTAGCCTCTTTATTATTGATTGATTTATATTTTTAAAAAAGATTTTTATTTTATGTGTGCTTATGTGGATGTATACCTCATGTGTGCAATGCCACTGAATTCCAGAAGAGGGAGTTAGGTCCTCTGGAGCTGGAGTAACAGATGGTTGTGAGTTGCCGATGTGAGTTTGGTCCTGAGAACCAAACTCAGGACTTCTACAGGAGTAGCAGATGGTCTTCACCTTTGAGCCTCTGCTCTAGTCCTTCCACCTCTTTATTTAAGAAGTGAGGAAATTGAACTCTAAATATGTAAACAAGGATTCTTCATATAAATGTTGTAGAGTGGGGATTAAAAATCAAGTATGATTATTTTGTGTTATATCTTTGCGGTTATTGCTATTTTCTACTCATATTTTAATAACAAATAATTCTTACTTTCTATTACTTATGTCCGTACCCTCTTATCATAAATTATCTACGTTTTATGTAGGATGCTGGGAATACGTGATGGCAAAAGAAGAAAATTAAATTAGCAATTTGTGCATCATTTAGTGATAGCATTGCATAGCATTTAATATATATTGTTTTGCAGTCTTTTTCTTTTATGTCTTACTTTTAGATATTATTAATCCTCTAAAACAACATTATATAGGTATGAATGTTTCTATATAGTTTAGCCATAATTTTGTGTTATACCTTATTTCAGCTAAATTTTTATATGGACACTGGAAAGTTCACAAGGAATTGGCAGTTATTGGATGAGAGCACATGAACAGTGCAAGGGCTTTGAGATAAGACATGTGATGCTTCTGAAGGTGTTTGATGGTGCCATATCTGATCTTGAAGGTTTTAGAATTAACTGCCAGGCTAGCAGTTGCTGGTCTTTTGTTTGCTTAGATGGGGTTTTAAGCTGCTCCCACCGTGTGTATGGAGAACTAGAATGTCATGTTGCATACTGAAAAACTTAGGCAATCCCACTGTCTGGACTCCAGGCTCCTCCTGGTCACAGACTGCTCAGAGTATCAGTGTCTCAGCTACTTGTGAACCTGTCTGTAAGCTCTGGATAACAGCACAGTGACCAGAAAGTCCCGATTTCTTGAGCTTTGCGTCAGGTTTTCCCTTTATGTCAACAGACTCTACAGTTTACTTTTTGCCAATATTATACAAATGTAAGATGTCTCCACTTTACTGTTAGTGGACATTTAGATTGTACTGGTATTCGTGATTGATTGCAGATGCTGGAGAATAATCTTTTGGTGGAAAGAAACGTTGTATATTCTGGGCATATACTCAGGAGTAGAATTACTGGGTCATAAGAGTAGATGTCTGATTAGATGGTGTCCACATTATCAAACAGCTCTCGTGAGGAGCTGTACAAGTTTTACAGCACCACCAGCAATGGGTGAGGGCCTTATTTGTGCCCATCTTCACCAGCACTGTGTATGGTCTTTCCATTTTCATGATTTTGGTGTATGTGTTTCGTTGGGTACTTCTCTTATGGCAGTGTGAAGTGTGTGTGAGCTTTTTTAGTACATTTTTGAAAACAAAATGAACTCCTTAATTTGAAGTAAAAGTAGATTCAGATACAGCTAGAAGAAATAATAGTTATCCCATGAGCGTTTTACCCAGTTTCTCCCAATGGTATCTTCTTGCCAGACAGTACTACAGGATGGCAGTAAAAGTACTGCCATTGATGCTGTAAGACAGACTATTAGCTGGGAGATGGCTCAGTTGGCAAAGGGCTTAAGTAGGAGTATGTGAGCTGGATACTGGACATAGTGATGCACACCTTTAATCCCAGCACTAGGGAGGCAGAGGCAGCTGGGTGGGTCTCTGTGAATTTGAGGCCAGCCTGTTCTACATAGTGAGTTTCAGTACAGCCACAGCTACATAGTGAGAACTTGTCTTAAAAAAAAAAAAAAAAAAAAGGCAGGAGCACCTGAGTTTGGATTGTTACCACTCATAAACTGCTGTGCACGGAGCTTTGTGTACTAGTAATCTCAGTGATAGGGAGGCAAACACAGTAGGACTCTGGGTCACTGCAGAATCTGTGATTCCAGGTTCAGTGAGAGACTCTCACAAAACAAGGTAGATAGAGATCAAGGGAGACCTCAGATATCAACCTCTGGCTTCCAGAGGCACACAGGCACGTACACATGCATACACCACACCCAAATGTATAGAGACATGGACCCAAAGACACAGAATAGGGGCTGGAGAGTGGGTTCAGAGCACTGGCTGTACTTCCCAAAGACCTGGGTTTAATTCTTAGCACACACACGGTAGCTCACAATTATCTATAACTCCATTTCTGGAGGATCTGACTTTCTCTTCTGGCCTTCAAGGGCACTGCATGCACTTGATGAAGATTATTAAGAGGCAAAACACCACTATACATTAAGAAAAAGACAACAGGTTTGTCAGGGCAATGCTCCTTGCCTTTGGCCTTTTATAGCTGTACTTCTATCTTCCTCTTCCCTTTAGTTTTTCTCAGCCAGAAAGTTAGTCTTACTTTCTACACTTGTCATCAGAACAGTGGTATGCAGGTGTGGAAATATACAGAGTGAAGTCCTTTGAGATTGCCCTTTTTCTCTTCACATAGGCTGTTTCATATTGCTGTTTTGTGTTCTTTTTCCTTTTAAAAATTTGTGTTTTGAAAATTTCATACATGACTTATTGGTTAGGGTTACTCTTGCTATGATGAGACATCATGGCCAAATCAAGATGTGGAGGAAAGGAATTATTTGGCTTACACTTGCACATTGTAGGCTGTCACTGAAGGAAGTCAGGACAGGAACTCCAATAGGGCAGGAGTCTGGAGGCAGGAGCTGATGCAGAGGCCATGGAGGGGAGCTGCTTACTGGCTTGCTTCATATGGCTTGCTCAGCCTGCTTTCAGACAGAACTCAGGACCACCAGCACAGGGATGGCATAACCCACAATGGGCTGGACCCTCTCCCATTCATTATTAATTAAGAAAATGACCTACAGACAGATCTTATAGAGGCATTTTCTCTGTTGAGGTTTCCTCCTTCTGATAACTCTAGGCTGTGTCAAGGTGGCATAAAACTCGCCAAAAACACATGTATACAGTGTGTCTTGGTTAAATCCCACTCCTCCATCCAACTCCCCTTCCTCTCCACATGTCTCCAACTTCCATTCAATTTCTTACAGTTTTTTTTTAACATACTAACCCCAGTTAGTGCTGTTCATATGCAAAGTGTGTGGGTCAACTAACCAATGTTTCATCCACAACCGTAAAGAAAAATGACCCTCCTTTCCATCAACAGCCATCAGCCCCTCAGCTAAGAGTGGGACATCACCAGCCCCTTCCTTCTCTATGCTGGACCTTTTAATGCTCTTCATCTTGTGCAGGCAATCAACAACAGCCACAGTGAGCTCCTGTTTGTGACAGCCAGGCTGTGCCCAGAGGCCTTACCCAGCGCCCTTCTCCATCCTCTGGCTTTCATAGTCATTCGGCTCCTTCTTGCCGAATTCCTCCATGTTTCTTGGACCTTAGTGGGGAGAGGAGACTGATATATATAGATGTTCAGCACGGCCGACTGCTCACAGTTGCTTATTCTCAGCAGTTTGAGCAGTTAATGAGTTCCACATTAACCACCACCCTCTGCAATAAGAAGCTCCTCTGCCCAAGGCTGAGAGCAGCGATTTGGGCCCCTTTTTATTTATTAGGTAGTAGTTATCCCATGGACATATTGCAGTTTGTTAAAGCACTTACCTGTTGAAGACCATCTGGTTTCATAATTTGACAATTATGAGCAAAGCTGTTACAAACATTTGTACACAAGTGTCTTGTTAACATGAACTTTTATTTCTTAGAGATAAATAAATACCCAGGACAGCAATTACTGCTCGAATGGCAGTTGCTTGATTGGTTTTTCAGCAAACTGCCAAAGTGTCCAAGTAGGATATCTTTATCATGTTACAGTTCTACCCGCAAGAAATGGCAAACGAGTGCACAGGTGGTTTGAATTGTTGCTGGCATTTGTTCTTGTCATTGTGTGTTGTGTGCATTTATAAGATTTGTAGTGTGTGTGTGTGTGTGTGTGTGTGTGTGTGTGAGAGAGAGAGAGAGAGAGAGAGAGAGAGAGAAAGAGAGAGAGACAGAGAGTTCTTACCAGTGCATATACAGTCCATGTCAGGTGATCCCCTGTCACGTCTCCATCTTACTTTCTTGAGACCGTGTATTTGATTTAATTCCAAGCACTCCTTTTCAGCAGTCGGGGAGCCTGTGAGATCTGCCTGTCTCTGGTTTTCCGAGCCGGGTTTACAGATACACAATGCTGCCCCTAGTTTTTGTGTTGGTGCTAGGATCTGAACTCTGGCCCTCATGCTTGAACAGAAAGCACTTTAACCCCAAAGCCATCCCATTCACAAAATGTGAAACCTAGGTTAATGTTCCCTCTCCCTCTCTCTTTCTGTCTTGTGGATAGCCCTTATTTTCACCAAGTCTATTGAAAAGCCCTCCCTCTGTGTAATTGTTTTTGTGCCTTTATCAGAAATTAGGCGTATTTGGACAGATATCTCGATTCTGTTCTGTTCATCTGTTTTTCTGCTGCTTTGTCAATATTGCAGTCAGATTCAGTAGCTACTGTTTCTGCATTTTGTTTATTTTTATTTATAATAATTCTTTTTCCTTTGTTCTCTGTGTAGATTACAGAACTGTCTATGTTCTCAGAGATCTTCTAAGGGGTATGATAGAAATTGTGTTGGATCTTCATTTCACACCAGGGAGAACTGACATCTAATTCATGAACGTGACATGTATAGTAGTTTGAATTTTGAATATCCCCAAAGGCCCGTGTGTTGAAGGCTTAGTTCCCTGACTGTAGTGCTATTGGGAGGTGGAGGATGCCTTAGTGTCAGGGTGGGTGGAAGGAAGTTAGATCATTGGGGACCATTGAAGGGGTATTGGAACCTTGGCCCCTTTTTGTTTCTCTCCCTCCCTTTCTGGCTGCCATGTGTTCCTACTCTGATACATTGCCTTACCACACACAAAAGCACACCGCCAGCTCATGGGCAGAGACCCTAGAACAGCGGGCTCCACACCCTTTTCCTGACAAGCTGTTTCCCTCAGGTGCCTTGTCCCAGTGACCAGAAACTGATTAATAGCAAGTCTCTTGTTTGTTCACTGGCAGTACATGGTTTCATGCATCCTCTGGTGTCAGCAGCACCTTTTTTCTCTGGGCTAGGATTAGCACATTGTCATCTTATGGTTTGTTATTTATCCCCCTCTCCTCGCCCTCTAGAATTTCTATACCTTGAAGGTAGGACTGGGCCTTCTGTTTCTTGTTTCTTTATATGTATGGCTATTGAGTTGTAATAGGACAGACGGTCAGTTTCAGAGACCTTAAGGATGAAATAAGACCTTAGAAGAGGCCATTGGTTTTGCTGGCTTCCGACGTCAGGTAGTGTTATCTCCAGAAAGTTAAGGTGTGACTGGAGAGGCTGGCAGCCTTCCTCCTCTCCACGTTCTTTCCTTTCTTTCACCTCCTCTCCAGTTCTCTATCTTGCTGTTCTAACTTTGTTCTTTGGTGCAGTTTCACAACTATGGACAAGGGTTCCTGCTCATCTGTGAGGATCCTGTTATTACCAGTTCAGTCCCTGAACCTATAGCCTGCCCAGTGTTACCCTCACTCCAGTGACCCTCCACGGCCCTGTGTATTAGAGTGCCCACATGGGATCCTTCCTATAGCTAGATCCCTATCTGGAGCATATTACGATTTTTTTTTTACTTTATTCCCTATAACATTAATATTGTGTTCACTGAGTAGACGCATATCTTGATTTTTGTATTATCTCACTATTCCAGGGTTTTGGTGGTTTTAATTTAATCTAGAAATCATCTTTTTAAATTTAAGGTTTACCAGAACCCAAACAAACAAACAAATATGTTTTCATTTTAAAATTAAGCGCTGAATCAAGAAGGTTAATATTTTTCAATTTAAAATTGAAAGGTGAGTCACTGACAGGTTTTTAATTTGTAAATGTCTGTAGCATTTAGGGCTTTCCAATGACGTCATTAGAGGGCAGCTTGTAGGAGTAGGTTCTCTCTTTCTACCACATGGGTTCTGGGGCTGGAACTCAGGTCACAGGGCTTGGAGCAAGAGCCTTTATCCTCTGAGTCACTGTGTTGGCCCATCATTAATGTCTCGATTTTTTTTTCCCTTTCAGGGTCCCAGAATGCCAGAAGTCATTAATTGTTGCTTTTTTAATGCCTCTCCTTTATCCCTGTCAGCTGCTGTGCGAATCCCCGAGTCACTGCTTTGCTTTTGGTGTCCGTCACTGAGGTGCTCTGAGGATGCTGGGTCGGGAGCAGTTAAAGGCGCTTCTTGCGACATGCAGTTTTATTTGGGTTGCAATTTACCTGTTCTTTTTGAAAGTATGCTTTTCATTTGAAAACTGCTTTTATGGCTTGACACGTACCTTCCCAGGAGCTGACTCATCCTGTGACCATGTCATAATTATTTTTATTATGATTTTTTATTATTACTTTTGTTTTTATTACATGTACCTACCCTGAAGCTCCCTCACCATGTGCCTGTCTTGGAGCTGACTCATCATGTGACGAAAGCTGTCAATATTTTCAACTTAAGTGGATGCTAGCATCTTCTGTTCTACAGCTTTGTTCATACAGAGGAGCCAGGAAAATGGCATTGTTCCTTTTAGTCTTTAGTATATGCTTTTACTCAGTAGCTTCCACATAAGAGTGAGCCAAGTGGTTGGCTTCAATAACAGAGCGTCTCTTTTCCCAGATTGCAGCTGTTCTCCGTAAGCGGAAGCTGGAGTATTACCTGTACAAGCTGTTCCCTGAGATCCTTCAGTCTGCCTCCTTCCTGACTGCTAACGGGGCCTTGTACATTACTTTCTTCTGTGTTTTAAGGTTGGTGCTCACAATCACCAGTTCATGTTAATGAATTTGCTCTGTTGAAATGGAGACTATCTTAGTCACTGTTCTGTTGCTGTGAAGAAACACCATGACTGGATCAACTTACAAAGACATTTAATTGGGGGCTTGCATACAGTTTCAGAAGGTGAGTCAATGATCCGTACGGCAGGGAACATGGCTGCGGCAGACGTGGCGCTGGAGCTGTAGCTGAGAACACACATCCTGGTCCCGATCCACTAGTGGTTGGGGAAGAGGAGGAAGAGGAAGGGGGAGTTGGAGGAAGAGAGAGAAGAGAGGAGACTAGGCCTGGCTGGTGTGGGCTTTTTAAACCTCAAAGCCATCCCCTACCCCTTCCACCCCAACCCTCCCCACCCCTGTGACACAACTGTTCTTACAAGGCCACCCCTCTGAACCCTTCCCAATACTCCAAATGGGAACCAGATACTCAAACATATGAGCCTGGGGGTTCTATCATCATTTGAACATACTGGGACAAAGATCTGTTTCATAATTGTCATTCACCTGGGTCTCTTTGTAGTTTAATCTGTGAAATAACATCTACCTCTGAGAAAATTTGTCAAAGCAGGAGTGGCTTGGCCTCATGATGTAAATTTCAAATTACTGGCATGATTATGCAGCAAAAGCACTTCAATATAGCATTCATTTTCTAAACCCTACTGTAATTCCGAGATTGTTGGTCAGGAATTCTGATCAGAATCAGAATTCATGAAAGACCACAAATTCAGAAATTCAGTGTCATATAAGGCTGGGGCCATAAAAGATACAGTTGTGCCTTAAAGGGTAAATAAGCTCCTGCTGTCTCGAGTCTCCTCCTGCTGGACGGTGTCCTGATTCAGGTTTGTATTCCATACCTGTGCTTCCTGCGGTCTGCATTGACATAGTTCGACTTTCAGTCTTTGAGTGCTGTTATTAGCAACTACTCAGTGCTGTTGGAAGCAAACGTTTATATCTGTCAGGTTAAAAGTCACTTCATGTTATCCTCATCTTTGTGTTGCCTCAGGTAGTTTTGTATATTTTAGTTAGAATTAAGCATATAATTGTCAAATGTCTCTTCTAGACATTTTTTCCCTTGGAGCACTAGTATTTATAAACTTCACATAGTGGAGGCAGTAACCAGTAAGGTTTCATGCTATGGAACAGATTGCATCTTGAAATTGACTTGGACGTCTGTGTAAGGAGCTTGAGCCTGTGGTCTCTGCGGTGCCAAGACTTGTTAGATTTCCAGGAACTGACTGCCCTGGAGGCTGCTGTGGCAGCGCACTGTTCTGTGTTCTGCCTGGCGAAATGGGGGAAGTGTAATGTACTTAACAGTATTATAATGTCGGTGTTCTCCCTGGAGCTGTTTTCCTGAGTCCCTTTTCCTCAGTAGCTTGGTAGATCCTGTAAGGAAAACCTCCCTGTAGGCTTTCAGGCAAAAGGGTTTTAATGTCCCATAAGTGTTCATGGCAGTTTAAAAATCCTAGATTTCAATTAAAAAAATCATTTCTCAGATTTTTGATCCTTGTCTTTCTATCTCTGCCTGACTCCACACCTCTCCATATGTATATATAAATACACACACACACATATATATATATATATATATATTCCCCCCCTCTTCTTACCATATATTAGTTAGCCACTGATCAATTTTGTTTAGATCATTTCTTATAATATTTAGAGGCTGGTTCTCTCTTTCTTAGGAGCATAACTGTTTTGAAAGAAAAACATAACTAAGGCAGGGAATGGTAGTGCATGGCTTTAATCTTAGCATTCGGATGGTTAAAGAGTTCAAGGCCACCCTGGACTACATAAGTGAGTTCCAGGCTAACGAGAGCTACAAAGTGAGACCCTCTCTCAAAACCATGCATTTCTCATGTCCCTAAATTTCTTTGGTAATGTAATCAGTTTAAGCTATCTGTAATATTTTGGGTATTATACAGTGCTAGAAATAAGAAATGGTATCCATGTAAAGCTAACACATTGTAGAATACCTTGGTACCTGCTGTAAGAAAACATGGGTTGTAAAGTGTAGAAGCAGTCCATCTTACATACCACTTGTGAGTCAGGTGGGTGGCCCACACAGCCCTCAGGAGAGGAGGCAGGAGGACACCTTGGAGACAGAGGCTCTCCTGGGTTCCATGGTGAGCTAAAGGACATCATGGAACACCAAACCAGAGCCAAGCCAAATAGCATCCAGAACTACCATAGCAACAAGAACACTGGCAGTGTTTGCACACTTGCTGTGAGTCCTGCATAGCACTGTCAGAGAGACAGCTAGTCTGGTCTGAAACATGGTGAATTTGGGGGTACTGTGGTATACTTGGACAGAAGGTGGGTGGGGAGGAGAAGCTTCTGTTGGTAAGGGCCGAAATGACAACTAGGAAGTTCATACAAAAATTCCGAATTTGAATTTCAGGAAGCTACTTGGAAAATTCTACTCCTGGACTCCAGGCTTCGGTGCTGCTCTCCCGGCCTCATATGTGGCCATTCTAATTGAAAGGAAAAGCAGGTAAATCTTACATAGCTACATGTTTAATAGGATTAGTTACCTGAGAGACTTTGATTTTATTTTTGCTTATTATTTATTATTGCACAGAGATGAGAAATCTTTCCCAACATATTTTTTCCGTTATGCAGCTATTATGAAATTCTATGTGAACATTATATTTGTTGTCTATAAAATAAAAATAAGGATATTATCAATATGCAATACAAAAATAATGAAATATAAATATGAAAATAGATAACAGAAATACCAGTTTCTTCTTAATTAAGTAATAGAAGGTTCAGCCTAATGAAAGCATGCATATGCAAATTCCAGTGTAAGCCCGGTTCCTTTTCTGTATAGCACCCGTGCCATACCTAAGAAAGTCAGTGAATTTTCTGTTGCCGTCCATTTCTGGTACCTGCTAAAGGCTCGTTTACTAACCTTCATAGCCATTGCCCTCTGAAAGAACCTGGTGAACTCTTTTCTTCATTGCTATTCACATAGAATTTTCCATGCGAACTCATTCATAGCCTCTGTAGATTGTTATGTAAGTTGTTGGGTCAAAGGATAATTGGTGTT
Source organism: Ondatra zibethicus (assembly GCA_004026605.1). Lineage (NCBI taxonomy): Eukaryota > Metazoa > Chordata > Mammalia > Rodentia > Cricetidae > Ondatra > Ondatra zibethicus. The sequence continues at coordinate 43,068 of PVIU01015111.1, forward strand.
CAAGCTTTTTTGTAAGAGTATTTATCACCGCACATATTGCTAAACTCAGAGGCCTCGTGGATGTTGTAATCCTGAGAATTCAAAGGGTAGCACAGCCCAGAGCTGAGGTGGTGCCTTGAGAGTCGGCCTCTGGATTCATAGTCTGGTGCTACCGCTAACTATGTCACCTCTGGCTTATTCTGTATCTGAAAAAAGGAAGTAATGGTAGTCTGTCATGCTTTCAGATAATCTAGGTAATACATGGAAAAAATAATTAGAACAACACAGTTATATTATGCGTGTGGTAAACATATTTTTTTTTTTTGCCTGTAATGAGAGAGTTATTCTGCTGGTGGCAACTTGACTTACTTTTTAAAATGTGAATATTGGTTTGAAAACATGTTCAGAAGATATATCACACACATGTGAAACTTTAAATCTATTTTTGTTTTGTTTTTTTCCTTTTGGGTGGGAGATTGTTTACTAGAGCGTGGACAGCTCATCAGTGACTACGTGGCTGAAGTAAATGACATGCCTTTCTCTATAAGTACCTTTTAGTCAGTGTGGCACCATTGACCTTTAGTAAGATTATGTTTATGTAGTTATCTGACCATTTCAGCAGGAACTGGTGACATGAGTTCCCATGTAACCTCCAGAGTCAACAGTTAGCAGTTCACAGTTTTACTTCATCTGTCCGAGAGTGCATGTGTGTAGGTATGTGGCATGTGGAAGCATGTTTTAGACATTAGGGCCGTTTATCTGAAACTTCTTCTGGCCATTTCCCCGTATAACCACAAAAGTTATAAGATACTAGCAGTCACTGCTTGCTTTTGTGGATAAGCATTATTTTTTGATGATGCGTTTCTTCAGACTTCAAGGTTGTGTTACTGTTAGTATTCAAGGCTTCGATATCCTCATCACTGCTGCAATTATTCTGTAGATTATGATTATAGTAGGTTAATTAATGTCCTTTTCTGGAAATTCCTCCATCATAGTCTGTGTTACTTTTTTTTGGGTAAGGAATTATTTTGCAGCAAGTCTAAAATACTACAAGGGCCTATGCTGTTAATATTATTTTATTGCTTTCTTGCTGGAGAGTGCTGTTGGTCTTGTTTCCTGTCTGTAACTTAGTAAGGTTTTCTGTGTAGCTTAATTTATGCCTAGGTTTTTTAAAAAAATCATTTTATGAATACTTGAAAAATGCATGCTCTATTATTAGGGTTGAAAGGTATTTCTGGGTTTTGTGCTGGTAATTACATCATTTAAATTATATCTTCATCGGGAAGTAGAGTCTCTGGACTTGGCATAGTGGCACACACCTGTACTTCCAACACGGGGAGGCAGAGGCAGTAGGAGCAAGCACTCTGAGTTTGAGGCCAGCCTGCTCTGCATGGTGAGTTTCAGGTCAGCCAGGGCAGTGTTGTTAAGTCCATGCCAAGTAAATAGATAAACAAACAAACAATAAACATTTTTATTCCTTGTGGCTTGAGTTCTATGTTGTTTTATACATCACAATCAGAATTATTTTTGTATTTCCTTAGTACCTCTTAACATTTTTGAAATAGTTCATATGTTATATTTTGTTTGGTGAACCAATTTGAAAATCTTTGTATTTTAAGTAATATGTATATTTATTGGTATCATTGATGCCATTTATTGATATCACTATGCTGTTTGCTTTTTAATTGTGCATATTATCTTCAGTCAAGTACTGTGTTTATCCATTTGTGTTTATCCTTTAATGTTGAAAAGCTGATAGGCTCAGGGTGCTTCTGCCCTCTCTTCCTCTCACTGCACCAAATGTGAAACTAGGAAATGCACATTGGTGTCACTTCCTGTAGAACGCGGTGTTCCTATTTTTACTGCACTCTTGTGTATGTGTACGGTTCTGAGCAGCTCATCCTCACGAGTTGACTTGTTTAATCCCATTGCTGTCTGTACATAACATGGTTCCATCACCCACAAAGATTGCCTGCTCCTAGGACCAGATAATCTGTTCTGCACTTGTTTACATCATGTTGAAGGCTTGGAGCGTTGCAGAAATGGAGTCGTGGAAGTGTACTGTTTTAACATAGGCCATTTCTTTTTTAAACTGAGCATCCTGCTGTTGATCCACAGATCAACAAGATGTTACCTATATCACTAGTTCATTCCTTTTCTGTTGCTTAATGTTCCATTATAGAGATATACTGGTGTGTATTTATGATTTATTCATCCTTTTGTTATTCTATCCATGACTTGGTATTAATTCTCCATCTATTTTGATTCTTTGAAATTTCTTTCATCACCTTTCATCATTAGCAAGATGTAGCTTACTTACCCTGTTCCAGAGCAGTTGTAGTGTTCTTAGTATGAGTTTTGTTCATCCTCTTAAAGGAGTAGTGGGTTCAAGCGTCTTTGTGAAGTTGTTCAGTCCTCACCATGGTCCATTCCAGGAGCTGATTTTCACCTCCAGCGAAGACTCTTTGCTCACTCATACCCATCCTTCATCGGCCTGCGGTCACCAGCCAGTTTCATGTCAGTAGAGTCACACAGTGTGTGGTTGTAGTTGGACTTTCCTTTTTGGGCTGCCAGCTCACAAGAAAGGACATGGAAACTTACTATTCATTATGGAAGCTTGGCCTTAGCTTAGCTTGTTTCCTAACTAGCTCTGATAACTTAAATTCACTCCACTGTTTTTTTTTTTTTTTTTTTTTTTTTTTGGTTTTTGAGACACAGTTTCCCAGCATAGCCCTGCCTTTCTAGGAACTAACTCTGCAGATCAGGATGGTCTCGAACTCACAGAGATCCGTCTGCCTCTGCCTCTGCCACTTGAGCACTGGAATTAAAGGTATACAACTCCCCATGCACTAGTTACCTCATCTCCATTATGCCCATCCTAGTTATTCCTAGTCTGGCTGGCGACTCCCTTTCTTCTTCCAGACCTCTCTTTGCGAGAAGTCCCTGCTATACCTCCTGCCTTGCTATTGGATCTTTAGCTTTTAATTAAGCCAATCACAGTGACACATCTTCACACAGTGTAAAGGAATGTTCCACAGCATGTGATCATTGGTGCTTGATCCTGTTTGTTCAGCTGATGGCTTGAAATTCAGGATATTGTGTACATTGCTGCCTCACTGCTTGTTGCTCTTGGAAAACCCATGCAGCAGGGCTCCATATCTCTTGGCTTCCAGATGTGAGTGATGCTGCCTAAGTCTTGTGTACATTTCTGTATGGACTTCATCTTTTCATTTCTCTGCTGAATGAACCTCGCTGTAGAATTGCTGGCTTAGCTGGTGTCATGTTTATCCTTTTGAGGAACTGTGAGTTGTTTGCTAAAGTAGCTGTTGTTTTCAGTTCCCTCCATCAGTATAGGGTTTTCTGGGTAGTGTGAGGTGGTGTCTCAGTGTGACTTTGATTTGCACTTCCCACATGGCTAGTGATACCAGACTTCTTTTGATGCATATCTTCTATCCTGCTGGTGGGAGTGCAGACTTGTACAGCTACTTTGGAGATCAATATGGCGGTTTCTCAGAAAACTGAGAATCCGTCTACTTCAAGACCCAGCTATACCACCCCTGAGCATATACACAAAGGATGTTCTCTCCTTCTACAAAGGCACTTGCTTAACTGTGTTTATAGCAGCTTTATTCATAATAGCCAGAATCTATAAACAACCTAGATGTTCCTCAACCACAGAACAGATAGACACAATGGAGTATTACTTAACTATTAAAAACAATGACATCAGGAAATTTGAAGGCAAAAATGGATGGAAGTAGGAAAAAATCATTCTGAGTGAGGTAATCAGACCAAAAAAGACAAACATGGAATGTATTCACTTGTAAGTGGATATTAGCTGTAAAATAAAAGATAATCGTGCTTTGGAACACAGACCCCAGGAGGCTAAGTAACAAGCAGGACTTAAGGGCGGGGGGTGCAAGGATCTCTCTGGGAAGGGGAAATAGAATAGATATTTTGGGTGGACTAGGGGCAGATAGGGTTGGGAACAGGAGATATCAGATGGTGGTGGGAGTGAGGGGTGGGGGGAGGGAGAAAATACTGGGAGAAGCAACTTGAATTGGGGGGCATTTCTGGGATGAGGTGGAAAATCTATAAAATCTATGAGAGTAACATTAGCAAAGATTCCTAGCAATGGGGACACTGAGCCTGAACCAGCCATCATCTGTAATCAGACAAGGCCTGAAGTGGAGGTGTTCGGACACCAACCCAGAAGCGAAACCTTCGACCTACAGTTTGTCCTGCATGCAGAGTTCTGGAACTGGAGCTAAGCAGAATCCTCATCAAAGAGACCAGAGAGACTTCATCCAGCAACTGATGGGAGCAGATACAGTCCCACAGCCAAATATTAGGCAGAACTCGGGGAGTCCTGTGGAGGAGGTGGAGGAAGGATCTGAGGAGCCAGAGAGGAAGGGGATGCCACAAGAACACAACCCACAGAATCAGCTGCCTAGGACTCAGAGGCGCTCACAGAGATCAGGGAGCTGTAGGCTCTGACCTAGATCCTCTGCACATACATTGAGGCTGAGTAGCTTGCTGTTCTTGTGGGATTCCTAACAGTAGGGAGCAGGGGTGGTCACTAACCCTTTTGCCCTCTTGTGGGACCCTTTTTCTTCTACTGGGTTGCTTCATCCAGCCTTGATGTGATGGTATGTACCTGGTCTTATTGTAGCTTGCTATACTGTGCCTTTGATTGATGTCCCTAGGAGGCCTGTTCTTTTCTGAGGGGAGGTGGAGGAGAGGTGGGTCTGGGGGAGAGAGGAGGTGAGAGGGAGAGACTGGGGGCAGGGGAGGGAGGGAAAACTACAGTCAGGATGTAATTTGAGAGAAGAATAAAAACAAAAAAAATATTATTTTGTCATTGGATTACTTACTTTTTAGCTATTGAGTTGCAATTCTTCTTAGATATTCTGTATGCAAGTCTCTTGCAGCTAGAATTTGCAAATATTCTGTCATGTTCTGTGTATTTGTTTCACCACTTTCTTGGTCATATCTTTCAGAACATAAAAATATTTCGATTAAGGCCAGTTTGTCTATTTACTTATTTATTTATTTCAGCATGTCCCTGTACAGTCAAGGCTGACATTGAACTCACTGTGAGTACCAGGCTGGTCTTCAACTTGTGATTGTCTTTCCTCAGTTTCCTGAGTGCTGGAAGTACAGGTGTGCCCATCATGCCAGTCTCTTTTTTTAGTAAACTTTTACTGATTGTACTGATTGTGCTTTTGGCATCATATTTAAGAAACAGTTACCATCCAAAGATTTGATCCTGTTTTTAAGAGCTTTATTTATAATTTTAGCACTTACACTTGAGCCTTTTGTGTATTTTGAATTCATTTCTGTATGTGACTGGAAGTATAAGAATATAATGTTTTGCATCTCATCCTTTGCATGCTTATTGCTACTGCATTTAAATGCCATGGACCTTGGACCTGATCATGACTCATGACCTTGCTGTACTCATGTGTTCTGGGAAACACTGGTACAATCCTTGGAAATGTTTACAGAAGATGTTGGGGAAGCTTTATTTCTCGTCCAGTCTGTGTTTCGTGTCTTACCGTGTACAGTCTCTTAGCCCTGGTCCTGACGCTAACAGATGGCACTGTCTTTTACCATCAGCTGTGATGCTGTGAGCTGTAGTGTTTTTATCTGTGTATCATTAGCTTTATAAAGTTCACACTTAGTCCGATATACTGTGGACCTTTATCATGAATACTTTGCTACATGGCTTTTCTATATCAATTAATATGTTCATGTGGCTTTTCTTTGGCTTGTTTATAGTGGGTTTTTTTTAAACTTATGAATGATGTCAGGGGTGTTGATAATGTTATCTATAGCTGAATTTCTTAAACTTGGCAGTATTGACAGGTTTCCATACAGAAGAGTGGTTCATGGGGAAGACGGTCCTGTTCATGAGCCGTACGTGCTGTTGGCACTTTGGGTCAGTCTCTGGAGAGTGCCAAATATCTACCTGGGACAGCTAGTCTTTGTTGAAAACCGATGAACCATTTCTGGTTGAATTCATTGGTCTAAGTTTATCATTTGCTGAGAAAAATGTAAGACCTCCAGCTGTGGCTGGAAATTGTCTGCTCTGTCTCTAGACGAGTTTCTCCAGTGGTTTCTCCATGCAGCCTCTTGGAATGCCTTTCTCATGTTATTGCCAAGAGTTTTCCTGCAGCGCAGCTAGTTTTCTTGTTGCGAAGTGTCTTTTTCCTAGCTATACAGAGTCTGCAGAGCATTTTTAGTCATGTTAACGTAGCTGCCGCCGCCCTCAAATACTGGATGTGTGGTCTACATCACCAGTCATGCTAACGTAGCTGCGGCTGCCCTTGAATACTGTATGTGTGGTCTATGCTGCCCTCGAATACTGTGTGTATGGTCTATGCTGCCCTCGAATACTGTATGTATGGTCTATGCTGCCCTCGAATACTGTATGTATGGTCTATGCTGCCCTCGAATACTGTGTGTATGGTCTATGCTGCCCT
>PVIU01015112.1:0-49457 GCA_004026605.1 Ondatra zibethicus
ATTATCTAATGTCTTTCTGCTGCTGTTGTCCCTTTCTCATTAGTGTTAAGACAATTCAAGGTTAATAAAGCATTATAAATCTATTTCTGGGGGCATTTCACCCCTTTTTGTTTGTTTAACATATCCTTTATAGTTCAATTTGGTCTTTCTATAACTGACTTGTAGGATTGTGTAGTATACCTGTAATATGCTTATGAATATATAGAGCTAGTTTTGGAGTTGGACAACAGTTCTCTCCTTCTTTAAATCCAAGCATGTTGTTAAAAGAAAAACCCAGAGTTACTGTCTCATGTCAGGAGCCATGATATTGGACAGAAAGAAAAAAGAATTTAGAAAAAAATTACTTTTCTTCAAATCTATTTTTGTCTTTATTGTACCTTTCATTGAATATATGTGTCTGTATATGTCTATATAAATAATGCTTAAGTTTTCCACAATGAACAATGAATTTTCATTCAGTAATCCTTGAAGTTTCCAGGAAGAAGATGGGGCCCCACAACAACAACTCCACCTGGTTGATATGTTCTTATTGTATATAATATTGTATTAGGCTTATAAATCTCTTATTTAAACAAGAGAGGGAGGTGCTGTAGGAAAATTTACAGCTTATCATTACCTGCCTACTGGGGTGTGGCCTCTTATACTATAAACATGGATACCGAACCTGTGTTCGTCTCTTCTCCTTTCCCTTGCTCCTTTTCGCCGATTGCTTGTTAGGATTGTTTGGATTTAAGCTCCATCCACCATTTATGAGTTTACCCCTAAATAAATATCTATCTCTCAGTTTTGAGCTAGTGTAGGATTTCTTTTAAGTGTCCATTCAGCGCTTCACCTGGTGGGTTCACTGCGACAGTTGGCTGCTATGTTGCCCATCTAGTGCAGATATTACCTTGATATCCACCTTGAACCCTCAAAGTATACCCCTCAAATAAACCAGAGATATGAACACTGAGCACAGACAAAAGAGGACAACATCACACTCATCACCAATCATTCAATGAAGGTGATTTCCCTCAAGCATGAGAAATGATTTTTATTGCATGCCTGGGTAAGAAAAGAAAATAATGTGTTATTGGCACAATTTTTATTTTCCTTTTCTGTCCATAGAACTCAAATTAAGAGATAAATATTTGAAGGGTGAAGACCTTTAGTTTTATACAATTTTTTCCATTGTAGATCCAGGTTGTGTTACAACTACCAGGGCTTTGATTGTTGCAACCCACAGGCCCTTGTAGCAACTAGGGTTACAATTCATGGGCCTTGGGTGTCAGGACTTACTGTCCTTATGGTTTACCTGCTCTCTAGAACTATTCCAGTGACCATGGCTTGTAGTTCCTCATCTTTCATAGTCCTGACTTCCACCATCCTTCACCATTCCTAGAACTGTGCCCTGTTGTCTCTAGCCCAGTCACTCTCTGGAGGAGCTCCTCAGCTACCTTTTCTCTGACTATACTATTGCTGCTGTAACCTTCTGTCACTGCCTCTATTTTTGCTTTTGGGTTAACAGTTCAGACTATCCTGTTAACAATAAAAAAGTCAAAGACTCACCAGAAAAAGACAATCTATCAGGTGATGTTTAAGGCCTAGTTATACTACCATAATGGAAACATGGAATTGGAATTTGCACCAATCACAGCACAGCTTCCAGTTCCTTGGCTCCTGGGCCTCACATAAAGAACTTTGACAGTTTCCATAAGGTACCAATCACTAGCTTTCTGCTGGGACTCCATGCAGATGGGTTCTACCCCTGGCTTAAATGAGAGTATCTAGGGATTGAACAGAGTTATCTCAATTTCATTATAGCTCATCTTAGAGTCACTTCTAGGAAAAGAACAGATTATTTGATGTGGCTACAGATGAGTCAAGCACCTCTAGAGCTTGAGCTATGGGTTTGGCTGTTCTGGTCCTTATAACTGGAGCTAAGTGTGCCTCAAAGTGATAATGGCAAAATCAATTAATTTTTTAATGTTTAAATCTTATTTACTACTGCTGTTGGGATATATGAGACATAGAGAGAATAAGTATGGGTGAACATGTGAAGATCAGAGGACAACATTCATGAATGAGTTCTTATCTTCCACCATGGGTTTTATGGATCAAACTTAGATCATCAAACTTGTATAGCAAGTGCTTATACCCACAGATACACCTCACTAGCAAGGTAGTAGTGTATTTAAAATTATCCATTGCTTTGAAGGTAGTTTCTTGTTTGGTTGACAGTTTCTCACTTGAGGCTGTTTGACTTGGAAGGGATCTGAAAATTGATGCTCAAGCAATTAAGTAACTTATTCCTAATAGTTAAAGTTATTCAAAGAAAAGTCAACTAACGATTATATATATCAACTAACAAGTATGAAAACAGAATTCTTAAAATAATCCTTAACAGATTTTGAACCTTAGATGCTGGACTGTGTTTATCTCCTGCCAAGTATCCCCAGGAAAAGTAAGGTCCCACTGTCTACTTCCATCATGCTTAAGTACTATCTAGGCTCTCTTACTATGAAGAACAAATAAGTGGCACTCCACAAAGACATTAGGGAAAGAAGGAGGCTGATAATAATATAACAATTAAAGAAATTCTGTCATCTAAATACATTTTAAGGGTACTTGAATAATTTAAGTCTCATTTTAATGATGTATATAATTCATTGCAGAATGTTAAAAATGTGGCTAAGCTAGAAAATGAGACCCAGCAAATATTTAGATTTCAGGTGCCTCCTCTGTCCTGTAAATATGACACTCAACTAGGATGAGAAAGGGAATACACATCCATATCAGCATAACCTCCCACTCAAAGTAAGAGATAAACTCCAAGGCTTATAACTTTTTTTTTTCTCTGAAGATTGGCAGACCAATACAAGTTAATCCAAGAAGGTTTTCCTGAGTCTCGTTGACTCCAATAAACAGACAGCATTTCTCTTAATATACCCATAAAACCTCTAATAACCTAAATAGTACTTTGAGTCAGAGTCAACATGGCTTTTAAGACAAATTTTCATTTTGTATGTGTTCTTGATAGAGTCAAAGAAGCATCTAACCTTTGTGGAGAGAGACAGGGAGACATCTGTGAGAACCCCAGAGAAACTCTCTAAACAGGGGAAAATAGAGGGATGGGTGTTATAAATATTTCTGAAACTTGGAGGAAAATAGATCAGTTTCTTAAACATCAGTGACCTAGCAATACTAAGGATTTTGTTTTTCTCCACTGAATTATGGCACTAGGGAAGCTTTTGAATGAAAATTCTTGAGCTACATGCAGAAACATCTTACAGATATTAAAATACAAACTATGAAATTTCACAATACTTTGTCATTTCTCCAACCAAATTTCTTATCTGAAAATTCAAATTTGGCTTTCCTGGTACAAGATAAAAAAAAAAAACTATTTCTCAGTTCCTGGGAAGGGATTTTGCTGTAGTATTCATGTTAAAGTAAATGCCCTTGCACAGAACAGTGTACTCTTTGTAGCAGCCCAGTTTTACAGCCGTAGTTCGAATACAGACATAGAGGCTTAGATTTTCCCATGCCTGTTGGAAGATTTCATCTCAATTTAGTACAACCCAATTAATTAGAATTTAGAGAAAATCAGGATTGGGGGATATAAGTTTATGTGACATATTTATATTTCTTCCTGAAACTTCATCAATACGTGTGTGTGTGTGTGTGTGTGTGTGTGTGTGTGTGTGTGTGTCTGCTAATGACTGAACCCAGGACCTCTAATATGCTATACAAGCACTGTGAGCTATGCCCCAGTCTCAATGGCAATTTTTAAAAGAGTAAACAAATATAATAAAAGTGGGAGAGAAAACAGAAGCAAAGATGTGACACTATCAGATAAATTCATACTAGAAGAAAATCCTTGACCCTGAGGTTATTTTCACTAAAAGAAGAAGAAAACATAGCTGGTACACTACAGTTGTCTATAACATCAGTGATTGACAAAGCAGAGGGAAGAAACATTTTAGAATTAGCACCTTGGGGTTAAGTGAAGAAGCAGAAAACTGGGGGTGGGGGTGGGGGCTATTTCTTTTAAAAAACCTTTCAGTATTATTTTCTTCATTTAAGTTTGTTAGTCTATGAAAGTACAAGTTGATATAAAGTTAAAATTAAAATGAGAATTTATTAAAAGAATAATAGCACTTTTCATGAGATGTGAATGAATGTGGGGGCAGAAATCTGATGTGCAATGTCCTTTTGTATATGTAGGTGTTGCTTTTATTGGTTGATGAATAAATCTATTTTGACCAATGCCTTAGCAGAGTACAGCCAGGTGGAAAATCTGCACAGAGATATATAAAGAGTATGTGGAGTTAAGCAGATGCCAGCCAGCCACCAAGGAAACAAGACATGTAGAAAATGAGATAGTGACACGGCCACATAGCAATACATAGACTAATAGAGATGGGCTAATTTAAGATGTAAGAGCTAACTAGGAATATGCCTAGGCCATTGATCAAACAGTGTTGTAATTAATAATTTCTGTGTGATTATTCGGGTCTGGGTGACTGGGAAACGAAACTGCAGTCCCTCTTCACAGAAATATGTGGGAAGGTTAATGTGATAGGAATTTGTGTTTTGAGGTAACTGTCTTCTAGTTCTCTCCAGGTCTCCTATGTACTTAATAGCCCGCTGTGGGTAGGTGGGGCAACATTACTTCTGTGTGATTTGTGAATGGAGTCAAAAATGCTATTTCTGGCCTACGCACTTAATTATTGGCAAGTGACTTGTTAGAGCATGTGTACATCCTCCCATCACTCTGAGCAACAACAGTTAAAGGATCGTCTCTATGTGCCTGGTACTATGAAGAGCATAGCCCTCCTCTGACCCATAACGGACAGAGGTATGCACACACAATATGCTAGTATTATTTAAACAATGGGGATTGTAACAGGGCACTCTTTGACACTACCAAATAATGTGAACCATCTTAATAGGCTCAGAAACACACCTGAGCCTAAAGGAGAGCCCAAATCTAAGGCCATCAGTTTCCACATCTGCTTTTTTGCAAATGTAACTGATTTCCTCTGTCCTTTTATTTAGCAGCAATGCAATTTCTGGCAGCTCCAGGACTCCCACATCCTACAGACTCCATCTACCAATAAAACATTTTCATCCAGGTTTTTAGGTCAGATTCATTCATGAATAAATATGTGAGTCACTAAGAGGAGTCATGAGTCAGAATCAGGAAATGACAAATCAGAGGCTTTATATCTCATGTGACCCATCAGCTAGCTGGAGTGCTTTCACTCAACCTGGAGAGAAATCTGGAGAAGTCCAGCAGCTTTTCCAGCATTGCTGTCTGGCAGCTTTTTTTTTTTTTTAAATCACTACACATTAGACAATTGTGATCAGCAGCGGAAAGCAAGTGGGAACAGCCACAGTGGGTGTTCTGCTCTCCTGCAGACCTTGATTATCAAGATCTTTAGCTCTACAGATGTTAAAAGCTTAGAAAGTCAACATTTCTTGGCTGAAGCTACCACTGCAGTTTTCAACAAGACCTGGACATTAGACTCTTTCAGCCCTTGACAACAGCCAGTGTTAAGTGCTTATGGAACAGTGGTGCCTGAGTTCCTTGGCCCTAAAGACTTGCCAGTTCTCCATAACTCTTGCAGTGACCAAGGCCTAGAGTTTCCGTTTTCTTCTTCCAGCCATCTATCCCTCTTCACTTTACGTTCACCCTCTGCTGCTGTCTTTCTACTTACAACCCTTATTCCTACTCAGCGATTGCTTCTTCTTCAGCAGTTGCATAGCCGGTTGTTTTTTTGGTTTACCAAGCTGGACCGTGGAAGCCAATGCTGCTTGCCTGCCATCATGGTCACCCTGCCATCTCAGATGCTTCTTTATTCATATTACCAGCTCAGCTGGCATTAAAGAAAGTAGGAAAGAAGACAAAATCCAAAACACTTGATAGAAGTCCTTTATTGACCAGAATATTAAAACACCAAAAAGTTTTAGAGAAAATTACAACCCTACCAACTAACAGAGTCTGGACAGCCTATTTATGTAGACAGAGAAGGTATGTTTAGACCAACTACAGCACACCTCAAGTAAAAATTTGTGTTTCCAGCAATCATCACAGTGTTTCTATTAGGCTACTTTGACCTATGTAGAATGTTTGTGGAGTCATCTAGAGTTCATCAAGTTTTGTGACAGCAAAAAATCTGGTGAAGATTGTCTCAAACAGCCCTGGCTGAGGTTATACCTTCTGAAAATGGGGCAACTAGTTAAACAAACATCATTGTGTCGTTGCTCAGTCTGACCCTGTTTCATGGTACTGAACTTACTGATTGGCAGTACTTTGTTCAAAGTGGGAAGAGCAGCAAGAGAGTATCCAACTGTTTCTGTTTAGGGATCAGCACCCCATGCCCCAGTATTTACAGGAAGAACATCAGAGTAGTTACAGTAAGAACTATTGATAGTGATGGTGATATTAATAGATTTTAACAATGTTTAACACCTGCCTAGGGTCCTAGGAAGCAGTAGGCTCCCCTCATCTGTCTGAGCTCCTTGAAAATTTCGGCTACACTTTACACATGTTTGTTGAGCAGTGCAGTGTTTAACACCTAGAATAACTTGATTTTAAACAATACTGATCTTAATTTAGCGGAATGCAGCTAGAACTTTTGTCAGTTTGTTTTGAAATTTAACATGTACCCAGAGTTGAGACTCAATGTAGCAAGTGCGTAAATATTCAATAAATGGATGTTCTACCAAGAATTTATATGGCTTTACTAAATGTCTCATTCATACATAGCTCCAAGCTTTAATGAAAACAGGTAACTTTGGTGGCCATGGCTATGTCAGAACATGTGTTACTCTCTTGTACCTTGACAGAAGCTTCATGGTGAAGAAGGTTTCACACAATTGATCATTGAGACATGACTACTGTCTCAAACATTAAAAGAAAAAGTTAGTTTGTCTTGCAAAATTGTGGAGGAAGGATACTAAAGGTATCTTTTTTTTTCATATGTTCCTACTCAGAGCCTTTAAATTTACCTCAAGCTTACTGATCATATGACAATGAACGCATGCTGGACAATGGATATCCACTTTGTTTACACAGCAGATCATATTTGTCTCTTTTTATAGACTTCTGAAACATGTGTGTGGCTGAAGGAAGAATAACACGAATCGATTGGGAGCCCGGGTTCTGGAGGAGAGAAATGAAGGGATGACGAGAGACACGAGAAACAGGTAGCAAGTCTGTATTCTAATGAAGTTGCAAATTTTATTTTTTCTCAGGAGCATTATATAGCAAAAAGGCAGAGGGGAGGGTAGGTTGCTATGTGATTGTTCTAACTGGAAGGTTAGTTCTGGAGACATCCCTAGCTGATAGGAAGAGATAAAGAAATGCTGAAGGTCTATAAATGTTTACTAACAAGGGGAATGCTAATTACTTCTGAGGCCGGGGTCTGCAAGTCTGCAGGCATTCTTAACTCACAGGGAGTGATAAGAAGATACTGGGTTATTTACAAAGCTTCTGGTGAATAGCTTACTTAACTTGTGAACTAAGATGGCTTGACTATAACCAAATACAGGTCTTTGTTCCCGGCAATAAGTCAATTGTTTCCAATATGGAGTAGTGGCACACTGGTTTTGCATTTCTTTTAAAAATGTGTTAGAACCTATAGAATCTATGTTGTTTCTTGGTTAGTGATCAAAGCATACAGAATATGGTGACTATTAGCAGCATTCCTGAGTGTTGCCCAGTAAATATTTGCCAAAGGGCTATTTATAACATAATTGGTAAGTAAAATGGACTCGGGAAGTTATAAACTCTTTATTGGTTTACTAGCTCTGTCCTTCATTTCCTTTTTGCCATTCATGATCTTGAAGCACATGACTCATTCCACAGTGTCACCATGGCTTCAAGAGATTTGAAATTGCAAATAAAATCCAAGAGCATCCTCACCACCTCTAAATCCTGTGTCCCACATCTAAGCAGTAATATGGCCTAACAGAAAAGTAAGGTTACTTCAGAATGAAAATTTTGAATCCAGATGCTAACTTTTCATAGTAAATTCTGAATCTATAGAACTAAATACACTTTTTAAAAAGCATCTAAACTTAGTAGATTTCCCTTTTCTGTTTTGACACCTGTACCAACTTCTTAACATCACTGAGACAATAGATGACTACTTCTTTCAGCTTTCAGGGTTAAACAATAAAGAATTGGAATTATTTCTTAAATTGTCCCCAGTTCTATGTATTTACTGTAAATACACTAAAACTGAAAGGAAAGCAAATTAACTGTTGGCACAATTTAAATTAAACAACCAGCTGGCCAATTTTAGTTACCTTTGCAAGAGCAAATGCTACCAGGGTAGCCAATGTGGTTGGCTTTTTATTAACTGTTGCTGAAAACTGTCATTGTCAAGCTATCTCAGCAGGGCCCCAAGTGGGTGTGAACGACCCTATCATAGTTACTTTTGTAATAGTGCTCATTCCTTCCCAGTGTCACAGTTTTCTGGAGTCTGTGACAGGTGTGGTTGCTGTAGATTAAGTGCAGATGAGGAGATAAGAGCTCAGCTGGGTCTGCTTAGGAACTGAGTAAAAAGCTTTCTGATGTTGCTCTTGTTTCTGAGCATTTTTGTTTGTTTATTTAAGAAATAGTTACAATTCATGAGAAGCATTGTTTCTGTAGTAAATAATATGTAAGAAGTTTATTCTTTAATGAAATAGCTTTCTTACTGATTTTAATTTATAATATGAAAACATGAAGAGACATGTCACAAAAACAAATATTCAATAGGATCCTTAAAAATATTTTAGGAGTTAAAAGGAACATTGAGAATAAAAGTTAAAGCCTTCTTCTTTAAAATAATAGAAATAATTGACCCATAAAATTCCTTTGTACCTATGAATATTTTTTTAAAAAGCTCATTTTTCACTCTGAGCCAACAGCCCCTGGCTTTCAGCTTGCCAGTCCAATACCACTTAAGCTTGGCACCTTCCTTCCACACATTGATTTTATTCACTGAGTGGGGGACAAGTTGCTGGAATGGGTTCCCATCTTCTACCATGTAGGGCCTGGACACTGAGCTGAGGTTCTCAGGCTTGGCAGGAAATGCCCTTACCTTACTCATTGAGTCACTGCTCTGGCCCAACACACACACACACACACACACACACACACACACACACACACATTAAACATGAGTCACCTGTAAACTCTCTGAGGACAAGAAACATTTTTTCCCCCAAGGAATCTGATACTACCATAGTGTAAAGTATATCTCTTTTGGATGTCTCAAAGATAACAACCCTAGATGTCAAACTTACTATGAATAAAAGCTTTTCTAGGCAGTGGCCAGGGCTAATCTGAGTAGACAGTCATGCAGATTCTAACTTCCACTTTAAATTTATGAGGATTAATTTAAATAATATCTACAAAAGAACTTGCCAGTCACACACACTTTCAATGTAATTATGTCATACCTAATTTGTCCTCAAATATGAGACTCTTTGCTGATGATTGGCTTCCTGACTTCACCAAAACTATTACCTACAAGTTTCCTTCTCTTACACTTTATACAGTGGGTAAACTTACTGCAGAGCACAAAATCTAACAAGAGAGCCCATTTACTCTAATTCAAGAACATCATCCTATAAGAATGCCGAGATTTCTCTCATCTGTAATTTTCTTTTCTCGTGGTTCCATTTCACTGCCCAGCAGTATATAACTCTATCTTCATGTCTATGGTATAATATAACTTCGCTCAAGGTTGTGATTTACTACTTCTAATTCCGTTCTCTCAATCCCACTCCAGTGAGAATTTCCCCCTATTTTTGGTCAATGTCACTGATGACCTTTGAGCAATCTACTGGTTAATTCTCAGATTGTCACCGATCTTTCAGATAATTTTTCCACAGGTGACCCTTTACTTCTTCCCCAAAGACCTTCAATATTTGATACTAAGGCACATTTTGGGGATTTGCTTCTGTATCATTTGTCAAACTTCATTTCTCAAACTTCCTGAAAGTTGAGTGATTCAGATTTCAAACCGTGGGTGAGTCTCTCTCCCATATTATACTTACTTATTTAGCCTGTGCTTATTATCTAAAACATTTATTAGTGTGTATTTATCATGTAAAGTCATTTTCTTAGTAACAGTCATTCTGACTGAGGTCCATTACAACAGTTTCATTCAGCTATAGAAGGTAAGTTTGACCACAGCAGCCCCAGCTCCTCCCAAACAGACCACCTTCTGCTTTCACATATATTCATACAAAGCTTTCCCATGACGTTTGTGTTTCTGAGTCTTGTTTATTCATTTAACATGATGGCCCATTTTCATGCAAATGTATATCATTTGCTTTGTGGCTGAAATAAATTCTGTTGTCTAATAAACAACATTTTAACATATTGTTCATTTGACAGACACCAAGGCTGATTCAACATTGTACCTTTTGTGAAGAATGTAGCAAGAAACATAGACATGTAAGTATCTGTATGATATCTGGCTTAGATCCATTCAGATTGATTTTCTGGAATGCAGACATGGATAAGATAGTTCTAGTTTGAGGCTTTGAAAAATCTCTTTTCTATAGTGACTATACTAAAGACTTGTAGGCATTCATAGGTCCCTGCATCCTCATAAGGATTTGTTAATTTGGTTGTTATTGTTGTTGTTTTAATGATGGCCATTACATGCTAAGATGCATCTAAATATAGGTTAATAACTGTTTGTGGATTTTGGTGCTATTTGGGGCCAGTAGGGTAAATCTGTTCCTTTAAGACTCTGGTTTTAAAAAACGATTAAATGATTTATTATCCTTTTCCATGCTATGTTTTCTATGTTGAATAAATACAGAGAAAAACTCCTTGTAAAAAAGCAGCAACAGGGAAAGATGGAAGATACCAGGAGTGAAGAGAATTCATATTTGGGCTTAGTTTTAGTCTAAGGTACTCCAAAAGGAAGAATCATTTTTATTCTTTAATACAGCACTGATGTGATTTTCTGCTTCAATATGAGCTTAAAAACTATTTTTCTAGTTCTGTGAAGAATGTCATTGAAATTTGATGGGGTTTACATTGAATATTTAGACAATTTGGGTCTATACAGTCATTTTTTTACAATAATAATTATGATGACCACCCAACATGGGAGATCTTTCCATTTTTCCATTCTTTTTTTCTTTATTCTTCTCTGATATAATACATTCTGACTGCAGCATCCCCCACACCTACCATCTCCCTCAGATCCACTGCTCCTCCATTTCCTTCCAGTAAAGAGCAGATTTTCATTACAAAGACCCTTTTTTAATTTATTAGATTTTTTTTAAAAAAAAATACCAATCTAAGTTCCCATCCCCTCCCCTCCTCCCATACCCTTCACTCACCCTCCCATCCCACCCCATCCAATCCTCAGAGAGGGCAAGGCACATTGAGTTGTAGAAGGTTCAAGGCCCTCCCTCCTATATCTAGGCTGAGCAAGTCTCATCCAAAGAGACTTGAGGGGCCACTGGTAGTGGCACCAGGATTTATCCCTACTACAAATGCCTTTTACTGCATTGGTTCACTTTGCTCCTTTGGTGAATTCTTTGAAAAGGGTTATCTGATTTCTTTCTCACCATGTTATTGTTGGCATATAGAAGTCCTACTGTTATTATGTTGTTATATTATATTTGAAAATATATACTACTGAAAACATCCACCATATCTCACTTTTCTGTCAGAATTTAGTGTCTTTTAAATATTAAATCATATCATCTAAAGTCCATTTGACTTCTTTCTTTCCACTTATATTTCTTTCTATTTCTTTCTTTTGCCTTATCTTCATAGTTAAAACTTCAAATACTGTATCGAATAAGATTACAGAGTAGACACCCTTGGGTCATGTTCTGATTTTAGAGGAATTCTTTCAGTTTTCATCATTTAATGAAATGTTGGCTATTCATTATGTTGTGTCTGTTTCTTGACATGATGTTTCCAATTTCTTCTTCGCCATTAGCATGAAAAACTGTTAAACTTTGTCCTGGGCCTTTTAAGTACTTATGGAGCTGATCATGTAATTTCTGCTACTTATTCTATTTATGTGCTGTACTGGTATGTGTATGTTGATTCACCCTTGCATCTTTAAATAAAGCCAACATTTACAGCAATTGGTCTTTCAAATATGTTCAATTTTAATAACAAGTTTGTGTGCATGTTAATTAATAAAGTGGTCTGTGGTTTGTTTTTTATTTGTTTGTTGTTTTCATTTTGTTTTGCTGTGTACTTACCTTTTTTCTTGTTGGACCAATACCAGATTCATAAAATGAATCCACTAGCATTCTTTTTCTTTCTATGTTATGTAATAACTTAAGAATCACTGATGCTGATTCTATATTCAATGTCTGCTAGAATTCATAGGCCTTTAACCTTTTACATTTTGGTGACTTCGACAAGGAATATGGATGAAGTGCTGATTACATAATCATGAGTACTTGTGTTTGAATCTACACATAAAAACCAGACATGGGAGTGTACCTGTAATCACAGCCATGGAAGGCAAATCTAGGATGATCCCAAGGGCTCAGTAGCAGCCACTCTAGCCAGAATGTGAGCTCCAGGTTCAAAGGCTCCATCTCAAAATCTGCAGTGGGAAACAGTAGAAGGCATCTATTTTCACTCTGTCTTCCAGTAGCATACAAATGACTGTGCAGTTGTAAGAGACTTTATTGCTGCTTCACCCTGATCACTCATCTGATTTTTTCTAATGTTCTCTGTTTTAGTTAGATTAAGGGTTTGTCAGTCTTGTTATTATCTTCAAAGAACCACCACCACCACCATTTTGTTGATTTTTTTCATTTTATTATGCAATTTTGTTTACTTCAACTCTGATCTTCATTACTTCTTTACTTTTACTGCTTTTGGTCGACATTTTCTTGTTTGTCTAAACTTGTGATATAATAATAATTTATTCCCTGAAGATGTCTGATCTTTGATTCAGAAACTCACAGATATGAACTGCTCTCTTTGAAATGCCTTCCCTATATTTCAAAGACTCTAGTAAGTTACAATTTCACTTTGATACTTGAATTTTTAAATTTTTTCCATGATCTCTTCAATGAGCCACTGATAATTTGAGTGTATTGTTCAATGTCCAGGTCTTTATATAGTTTATGTAGATTTCCTTGTTTTGTTCCATCATAATTTTATGAGTTTCAAGAAATTGATTCTTTGTATTTGTTACTACCATTATTATGAATCCTATTGTGGAGAAAGTTATATGGTTGCTGAGTTAAATATTTATTCTTTGTTTATTGATAATTTCCATTTAATCTAAGATGTAGTTTAATTCAAGCATATGTTGGTTGATTATTCTCTGATGTGTTGATGTGAGTTTAATATCGAAGTCACCCACTTTTATTGTATCTAGTCCTATCTATTTCTTTGTAAGTAGTGTTGGGATTTGCTTTATTTTGTTGTGGTTTGGTTTGGTTTGGTGTGGTGTGGTTTTTTCATAACAGAGTTGCTCTTTGCAACAGTCCTGGCTGTCCTAGAACTCACTTTGTCGACCAGGCTGGCCTTGAATTCACAGAGATCTGCTTTCCTTTACCCCCTGAGTTCTGGGATTAAAGGGGTGCACCACCATGCCTGGTAGTGGTGGGGTTTTTTATGGTATTAGATGAACTATAATGTTCAGCACATATTTATAATTGTGTTAAAAGTTTGTTAATATGTACTTTCTTTCCTTATCTCTCCTAACTTTGTCTTGAAGTCTTTGTTTTTATGCAGATAGCTATTATTGCTTGTTTACAGCTTTTATTTACTTAGTATAGCTTTTCCCATCCTAAGTCTATTAGTCTCTGTGTACCTGAAAACGAAAACTATGTCTTACAGACTAATTATTGGATCTTACACCTTAATATAATAGCTAGCTTGAATTTTTTACTGGCTAGTTCAAAAAAATAATATTTGGGCATACTAAGGTATAGTCATTAATCCAACTGATGTTGACGGTTTTCTTCCTGGCTAATTCAAGACTGTTCGGTTTTTTCTATTAATCATATAAAATTGATGATTCACTAAGTTGAACATATTTGATTCTTTCTTAGGATTTATTTGTTCACTCATTCCTCACATAATAGTTATTCTTTTCTGACGCCTCTAGGTCATGCTTATGATCTTTTAAGAGTCTCCTATAATAACAATTTACTGTTATTAGTTCTTTTGTTTTAATTGTTTTTCATCTGAAGCCCTTTATCCATCAATTTTAAAAGATTACTTTGCTGAATATAATAATCTTTGTTGGCAGTTATTTACTCTTAGGACTTGAAATATTACTCCATATTTTTTCACCTTTAGTATTTCTCCTGAAAAGTTTCTGCTGAGTTTCCTTTGTAAGCAGCTGGAGTTCTCTTGCAACTTTTAGTTATGCTTGCTTGCTTTGTAGTTTCTTAATCTTTGACGACAGTATATCTTAGAGAGGTTCTTTTCTGGTTTAGTCAACTTTGGGTTCTAAGTGTCTTTTATACTTTTATGACTGTCTTAGGATTTCTATTGCTGTGAAAAGACAATCTGATCATGACAATTCTTTTTTTAATTGATTTTTATTGAGCTCTACATTTTTCTCTGCTCCCCTCCCTGAATCTCCCCTCCCCCCTTTAACCCTCCCCCAAGGTCTCCATGCGCCCAATTTACTCAGGAGATCTTGTCTTTTTCTACTTCCCATGTAGATTAGATCTATGTAAGTCTCTCTTAGTGTCCGCATTGCTGTCTAGGTTCTTTGGGATTGTGGTTTGTAGGCTGGCTTTCTTTGCTTTATGTTTAAAAACCACCTATGAGTGAGTACAGTGACAATTCTTATAAAATAAAGCATTTAATTGAGGTAATGGCTTAAAGTTTCAGAGGTACAGTCCATTATCATCATGGTGGGGAGCATGGTAGCATGGAGGCAGATACGATGCTGGAGGAGTAGCTGAGAATCCTACATCTTGCAAGCAACAGAAAGTCAACTGAGACACTAGAAAACCTCAAAGCCCACCCCCAACAGTGACACACACTTTTAATCCCAGCACTTGAGAAGCAGAGGCAGATGGATCTCGGTGAGTTCAAAGCCTCACTGGGCTATACAAAATTGATCCAGTTTAAAAGAGAAACAGAGACAGGCAGTAATGGCTGACACCTTTAATTCCAGTACTTGGGAATCACATGCCTTTAATCCCAGCAGTTCCTGGAGACAGGAAGGGATATGGCTGGGTGGAGAGAGAAACATAAGGTGGGAGGAGACAGGAGCTCAGCTCATTCAGTCTGAGGATCCATGGAAACAGGAACTTGGCCCCTTGGACCTAAGGATTTGGTAGTGGTAAAAGTTCTCTCTAGTGGCTGGCTCTTTTACTTCTCTGATTTTTCAGCATTTACCCTGATATCTAACTCTGGGTTCTTATTATTAAGACCAATTAGATTCATGCTATGGAAGGGGATAGGGTCAGGGGAAAGAGCCAGACTGACAATTGCTTCTCTCTTAGGATTTGCTCACTGCTCTGCCCTACTAGGAGTACAGCAGACTGTTCTCAGTAACTGCTTCACATGTAATGTACATTATTTTCTCAGTGCATTCTCCACTTATTACTTATTCCTAAAACTATATACATACAAGTGCAGAGTTTCCAACTCTCACAAAGCTTTATTGTCTAAGGAATAAAGTTTCTTCCAAATTCCCATGCATGTCTATTCTGATGATCTTATGATATTGTAAAGTGTTTGCTTCTCGGCGATTTGCTGTTCTCTCATGTTTGTCACTCCACTGGCATGAGGTTGCATTCCCCATTCTCTAGCATTTGGGGCAGCATTAGGTGTTAGTGTTTATTGTGTCTTTTATTGAAATGTGTTATTATTTCCTTCCCCACTCCACGCTAGTACACCTAAAAATTTATTCTATTTCCCCTACTCAGGAAGATCCAAGTCCCCTTTCCCCATCAACTTCTCCTCTTTGTCTAACTTTTTGAGTCTATAGATTATAGTGTGATTATTCTTTACTTAAGAGCTAATATCCACTTATAAGTGATACAAATGTTTATCTGTCTGGGTCTGGTTTGCCTCACTCAGGATTATTTCTTTTCTAGTTCCATCCATTTTCATGCAAATTTCATGATGTCATTTTTTTCTAACAACTGAATAATAATTCATTGTGTAAATGTACCATGTTTTCTTTATCTTTGGTTGAGAGATATCTAGGTTATTTCCAGTTTTTAGGTATTATAAATAAAGCTGCTATGAACATAGTTAAGCAAGTGTCCTTAGAGTAGGATGGGTGTCTTTTGGAAGTGATATAGCTGGGTTTTGAAGTAGATTGATTCCATTTTTTTTTTGAGGAACTCCCTTATTGATTTCCATACTGGCTGTATAAGTTTTCACTCTCACCAGCAAGGGAAGCGAGTTCCACTTGCTCCACAACCTTACCTTCATGAGCTCCCACTTGTGTTTTTAATCTTAGTTATCTGACAGGTATAAGATGGAATCTCAAAGCAGTTTTGATTTGTATTTCCTTGATGGCTAAGGATGTTGAACATTTCTTAATGTGTTTCTCAGCCATTTGCAATTCTTCTAATGAGAATTCTCTGTTTAGATCTGTACCCCACTTTTAATTAAATTGTTTGGTTTGTTGATATCTATTTCTTTTACTCTTTATTCATTTTGAATAGTAGCCCTCTATCAGATGTCAAGTTAGTTGAAATCTTTTTCCATTCTGAAGGCTGCCATTTTGTCTTATTGATGGTGTCCTTTGTCTCATAGAATCTTTTTAGTTTCATGAGGTCCCATGTATTGTTGATTTTAGTGACTGCACTATTAGTGTTCTGTTTAGAAAATTGACTCCTGTGTCAATGTGTTCAAGGCTATTCCCTACTTTCTTTTCTGTCAGTTTCAATGTGTCTGGTTTTATGTTGAGGAATCATGTGGCAAAGGGATTGAGGGAGAGGCAACTAGAATAGGTCGGCATTTAGGGAATGAAGTAGAAAGTTCCTAACACCTATGTGGGTGATCCTAGCGAGGACTCCTAGTAAGGGAGGATAAGGACCCTGAACTGGCCCTCTTATATAACCAGACTAGGCTCCCAGTAATGGGGCTAGGACATCAAACCTACCAAAAAACCTACAACCCACATCCTGTCCTGCCTTGAAGTTACATTGGGGCAATGGTGGCTCATAGCTTGTGGGAGCCGCCAACAAATAACTTGTCTAATGAGGTCCAAGTCATAAGAGGGAACCCATTCCTAACCCTGCCCCAATGGCCAGAATACAAAAGCTGGATGGCTCAGAGACCTAGGGTAGAACTGAATATGACAAACAAAACAAAGTCAATGAAATGATTTCTAATGATATTCTGCCTAGCCCAATCATTATCAGAGAGGCTTTATTCAACAGGATCTGGGAGCAGATACAGAGAACCACAAGCAAATATTAGGTAGAGCCTAGGGAAGCCTGCAGTGAAGAGGGAGGAAGGATTTTAGGAACCAGAGGAGGACAACGGGAGAACATTTCCCACAGAATCAACTAAGCAGGACTCATAGGGGCACGCAGACTGAGCTTCCATAGGTCTGTGCTAGGTCCTCTTCATACGTGCTGTGGTTGTTTAGCTTGGGGTTTTTTTTGGACTCCTAACTGTAGGGATGGGGGTATCTTTGACTCTTTGGCCTGCTCCTGGGACTCTTTTCCTTCTACTGAATTGCCACATCCTGCCTTCATAAGAGGGTTTATGCTTAGTCTTATTGCATCGTGTTATACTGTATTCAGCAGTTCTTTTATTATTCAGGATTGTTTTAGCTATCCTGCGTTTTTATTTTCCATATGAAGTTGAGAATTGTTCTTTCAAGTTTATGAAGAATTGTGTTATGATTTTGATGGAGATTGCTTTGAATTTGTAGATTGCTTTTGTTTGGTAGGATGTCCACTTTTACTATATTAATCCTACTGATTCATGAGCATGGGAGATATTTCCATCTTCTGATATCTTTTTCAATTTCTTTATTCATTGACTTGAAGTTTTTATCATATAAGTCTTTCACATGCTTGGTTAGAGTTACTGTGAGATATTTTATGTTATTTGGGCTACTGTGAAAGGTGTTTCCCTGATATTTTTCTTAGTCCATTTGTTATTTGTATATAGGAGTGTTATTGATTTTCTTTTGCCTGACAGTGGTCTTTAAAACAAAAACGCTGACATATTGTTCAATAAAATGAAATAGAAATTATCATAAATATAAATGAGGATTCTGGTTATGCTAATTCTGCATCAACCAAGATCAGTCTTGCTTAAAAACAATAGTTATTGCCATTAATTTGGACTAAATAGCAAGAAAGTATTGGTCTATATTAGTTATGTTTTAGTTGCTATGGTGAAATATCACCCAAAATAGCTACTGGTAGAAGAATTCATTTTGACTTACAGAGGACTAGAGTTTAGAGTGCCAGGGAAGGCATCGCATGTGAGCAATAGCAGGAAGGCGGTAGGCCACATCCTTATTTACACACACAAGCAGAGAGAGAGAGAGAGAGAGAGAGAGAGAGAGAGAGAGAGAGAGAGAGAGAGAGAGTTGAGCAATGCTATAAATCTTTAAAGCTGGCCCCCAGGGATACAGTTCCTCCACCAAGGTTCCATAGCCTCCCCCAAATAGCATCAACAACTGGACACCAAGTGTTCAAACACATGAGCACCTTACAAATTGCAACATACAATGAAGACATGACTTTCCATTTTGTATCCTGTTTTCTTTTTCTTAAGAAATACATCTGTTCTGTCATCAGGTAAGCTATCCTAAAAAATAATCTGAAGAGAAACTCCTTTCCTGTATGCATTTATTACTTACAGCTGGTGACTTAGGTGACTAATTTTGTTCCATTTTGTTACATAATTATTTTATGTCTTTTCCAGTCAACTCATCTATTTTCTGGGGTTCGTGGGCATGTGAGTTGTTCTACAGCACCTGGAGAAAAAATGAGGGATGCCAGCTGCCAGTCACATCTAATGAGAAGAAAAAAATGATTTATATCAGAAGCTGAGGATAGACTTGATTTCTCCATGTCAAGCACCTTATTCTTCAAACCAAATGTTGCTAAGCTAAAGATTTTCAACATTTAGGCCCAGTATCCTGCATTATGAACACGATTCTGGGGTATGATGGAAAATGAGGTACAACAATTAATCATCTTTGAAAATACAATACTTCCAGAGTCCACTTTCTAATGCTTCATAATGAAACAAAGTGCAGTTATATCTCTTAAAAAATGCACAAAATAGTATCAGCATCAGAAGGTATATTCCTACATGTTAAACGCTTCAGAAATTAGGTAAAATTTATCTCTGAAAATGTCCTATTTGAGACTTATGGCTGACATATTTTATTCATTATATTAAAAACATAAGGACACATGAGAAATTCCATAGAAATAATTGACTGTGTTTGGTTTTGTTTCTCCTCTCAGGAAATACCAAAAAGTAAAAGCACTGAGTCATGCTGATGAAGTAAGCATGTAAGAAGTAAAGCCATGTCATTGTAAGAAGTAAAGCCATCTCTCAAGAATCAGCCAGAAAAGGATTAAACATATTAGTGTGAATTCAAGGCCTCATGGCTAAGTGATAAAATAATTCAAAGGATCAAATCTAATAAATGCATAAGAGAGTTAAATGATTACTGTATCTACTATGCACCAATTTAATTCACTATTGCACCCACAGTGAACCTCTTAGCTCCACACTTGGCAAAATAATTACCTCTTTAAAAGAAGACATAAATGTAGGTAAGGAATCTTTGTAGACTCAGATTTGTCCAAAGAAAACACAAGGTTTATATTAAAAAAAACTACTATAGCCCACTTTATAACAGAGCAGGGAAGCTTTAAAATGTCATCAGATTTGAAGAAGATGAAAATGTAATATTGTTAAATAAATGCACAGATAAAGTTTTTTAAAATATGACAATCTGAATATATTATAGTCTCTTGTATGTAACAATATAAGATTCAGTTAAGTTCAAACAAGAAGAAAGTATTCCCTCAGGTGAGGGACTCTCGATCCCTGTTGAATATGTGAGTCATTTGTAAAGTTTTTAAAATCATAGTTGCCTTCATCTAACCAAGAACGTTCTGGCTTTAGAGGATGGAAATATCTAGGCATCAGTAGATTGTAAAAGCTTTCTGAGTCACTGTAATACTTAGAGGTTAAAAAAAATCACTGTTCTAAGTAAGTGATCATGTGTGTATTATATGTGCATCTGTACTATGTATGGGGCATTTTAAAAGCAAGGGAGTTCTGAAAATAGTTCTACATGGATTAAAAAGCCAGCAACTCCTGCTGTGGGCAACTCATGTAGCCACTCTACCGCATTTCCAGAGCTAAAGTCATCAACAGTGTTCTTGTCAAGAGATCACTCATTCCATTCTTTATTCCCTGCAAAAGATGAAACTCCCCATCTCTCATGACAACCTCCATCTTTCGATAGCTAGAATATACTGTTAATTCTCCTCATTATTTCTTATGTTCACTAATGAGAGATGACCTCCTCTTCTATTAATGATGTTCTCTCTTCAACCTTCAGTTTTCCAGGACTTGTCTCAAATCATGAGCTGACTTTTTTCCTTCATAAAGATTATTTACTTTTTTAAATTTTCAAATCTTATAAAGCCAATGTAGGAATTTCCTCATGTTTATTATTTGGTACCTGAAGTACTTGAACCTATTAACTATCAAAAAACCTATAGGCATCCTAGTATATATACCATAGATTAGAAGAAAGAAGACAATTTTTCAGTATCACCCATTCATCCTCAATGGAATTAATTAAAGCAATTAATCCTAAATGTAATTTCTTGAAAATACCAGTTAATGAGATTAGCTAGCTAACTAGAGGATAAATGGAAGGTCTGATGAGTACTTTGTAATAACCTCTCATTTAGGACTGATTTTATCCTGGCTCATCTAAATTATTTATTATAAAAGCTCAAGAGCACCTACCAAAATGTACATGTACCAGCTACTTGTTGCCAATGAGAACTAGATAGTAAGGCCCTACACCACACACATAGTTGCAGAAGACAGAGAAACCACACAGAAATTCATCTGAAATGTCTTCATGCTAGCTATCCTTAATCATGATGGAAGGTACAATGAAAGCAAGTAGACTAGAAAAGGCAGCAATGATCTTTTTTAGCTTTGGATTTTGCTTCCTACAATACCAAGATTTTCCTACGGGCACAGTAGAAGCATGGCTGCTATAGAAGTAATCCACTGATTTCTGCATAGATCTGAGGTCCAATACTGGGGACTTTGTCAAAGACCCATGGCTGTGGATGCCATAGGCAAGAAGGATGATCTTGCTGATTTTGTTTAGTTAATGGATATATTGTCAAATGGCCCTATAAATCATTACATTTATATTTTTATACTCAGTGCTGTTCTTCGCTGTCATCAAAGAATTTTTTTTTCTTTTCAGCAAACAATGGTTAACACAGGCATTCATAGATAGCCAAGGCATTGAAAACAAGTGACTGTTGAATGTCCCACGTTTGGTGGGGCACCGTATCACATCCACTCAAGGTTCAAGGAACGTTATAGAAGAGACATCAGAAATACGTAAGAGCTGAGTGAAGAGAAAAAGACTATGAAATGCTTTTAGGAGCATGACAAAGATGTGGTGCTTGTGAATTTACAGCATTGGTTGCTTGCATAAGATTGATTACATTGACAAGACTGAGACCATTGACATTCAACCATAGTTTGGGAGAAAGAGCAGGCTCAACAGACACAGGCCCTCTTAGGATCTGTTGAAGTAAAGAAAGGAATGTATTCATTGATATAGTCAGCAATTACAGGATCCAATAGCCAGCTCTCCACTTTATGCTCACTTGGGTGGTCTTTGTTAAACCTAGTGCATCACAAAGCAAAAACAAAAAATACCATGGAAGTATAATGAGGATCTGGTAGGATTAGGGAGAAGAATAACAGAGAACAGGGAATTAAACATGACCAGAATTCACTGCATAGATTTGAGAAACTGTCAAAGATAAATTAATTTTTAAAACAGCTAAATTAATGTATTAAATGCAGGTAGTATTAAGTTATAAAATGTGTGACATTTGTAGTTCTTTTATTAGAAATGAGAACATTTCAGTTGTAATATCCAAATTGCCAGTAATAACAAAAAGTTGTTTTGGTAAGCTTTATGGTAACCATAAATCAAAATAGCAATTAGTGGAAGACAAAACCAAAAGATATGACAGATATGGCCAATGTCAATGGAAAGACAGTGATTGAATGGATGACTTTTAAGACCCAAGTAAAGGTTGGTTATAGGAAATTCAGTTTGCCTGTAAGGGCATACAGAGAATGAAAATGAAAGGATAAGATAGGATTTTCAATACAAATGAAATCCCTAAGAAAGCAGAAATAGCTGGGCTTGTGTCAAAAATATATATATATAATTTGCTGAAAAAGCCACAAAAGACTTCAAGTGTGTGGCAGCTGATTTGAAAACCTAGAAGGGACAAAGTCTTAGACATATAAACATAGCCAAGACTGTACCATGAAGAAACGAAAAAGCCCAAGTAAATCAGGTACAAAGCACAAGTATAAATATATAATGAAGTTTTCCACCAAAGACTGCACCAAGATCAGAGAGCATCACTATTAAATTCTGCTAAACATTCAAAGAAGAAATAGCAGAATCAATTTTTCAGCATTGAAGGATCTCAGCATTGCTCTGGTAAATAAATAAGTAGATAACAAAAATAAAACAACCAGTTAATAACCTTAATAAACATACAAGGTAAAATACTCAATATAAGCTAACAAACTCCATCCAACTGCACATCAAAAAGAGTGTCACCATATCAGGTTTGTAAGCAGGTCTTCCTCAAAATAACTCAAACAAATTAGTATATGGAAAAATTTACTTACATCAACTTATATCTTACCTATATATTACTCAACCACTCATTATCAGGGACATGAAACAATAACACAATTAGATATTAACTCACTGCAATAGGTAGGGTTATTATCAAAAAGCAGACACCAAAGATTGTATGATCTCAGTCACACACAGGATCTAAAGAAGTTGATCTTATTGACATCAAGGAGAATGATAGTTCCCAGAGGCTAAGGAAAATGGAGAGGAAGATGAAGAAAAACTGATCAATGATCAACCAAGTTACAGATAGAATTAGGTTCTGGTGCACTTTTACACAGAAAAGTGACCATAAATAACAGTAATATGGTGTACACACTTTTAATAACTAGAAAATATTTTAAGACTTTTACCATAAAAATATGATAAATATTTGAATAGTTAAATATGTTTACCTTAATGCAAACATTATGTAGTATGCTGATAATTCAAGTAAAAAACAACTGAATCATTTAAGTAAAACAAAAAAAAAATACAGAGCATCAAAAATTGACTAGGATATAGATAGGTCCTGTTCCCTTCTTTCTTTTAGGTTAAAGTGTATTATCAATTCTGGTAGTTCTATCAGTTCAAATTAAATAGTTTCTTTGGAAATATATATAGAATCTTTGTAACTTCAGGGGAAACATTAGCATTCAAGGTAGAGACTATTTGGAACATTGTAGAGGTTGGAATTGTCGGTAGAGGCTATTTGGACCATTCAGACCTGCACTTAGAACTTTGTGAAATGTTGCATATTTAAATTGGAATTCAATGCATGTTGTTATATACCATCTCATAAATCATTCTCTAAATTGATTGTCACCTTTTCCTGTTTGGGGGGTATTTTATATTTCCAAGTGAAATTCTGGCATTCCTATTAATTTTTCTTCTTCAAATCTGGATGCCCAACTGTCAAACTTCTAAAATTTACTTCTTACAGCAGGAGAAACACATTTTTAGATACACTTTTAAAATCCTGAATTCTTATTTTGCCAAAGCACTGGAGTCTTCATGACAGAAGAGAGATGCCTGCAACAAACAGAGGAAAGCAGAGACTCTGCCAACACAGTCACATTGCAAATTATTAACACATGGAAGGTGTTGCTGAAGATGCCTGCATAGAGATCACAGATTCTCTCAAGCTTTTTTCCTGTTTTATGTTTGGAATTCCATGGCTGTGAGTTATGTTTAGAGTCACATTATTAAAATGAACTCACAGATAAGTAAATTTTTGTGCAAAATTCAAATCTACAGATTTTTTAGATCACAAACAGCTTCAATAGTAGTTTGTAGTTGAAAGACTACAAAGTCTGGCATGTGTAGACCTTTAAAATGGGTCTTCCATTTACTAACTGTGTTTTAGAGTAAGTCACTTCTCATCCTGGAGTATGTCCCTCCATCTGTAAAATGGTGACCACGTGGTCGGTAGGGGTCCTATTCAATGTAGTGTAACATGAATGGGAACTGGAAAGATTTTGTTGTACCTATTATCCTTTCATGTGAGAAACAAACTGGTACCCATTTAGAGTCTATAGAACAATGGAAGTATAAATACATTGAGAAAGTATGAACATAAAATTTGAAGATAAACAGGATAGGTGAGCCATAAAGTTATATATAGCAAATAACTAAATTGTTAAGTTCTCTGAGTGTGTTTCACAAATATAAACACATGTTTTCACTATGAAAATAAAAGATTTCATTTTCTCTTGATGGGTCTTTGTTGAGGCAGATGGCATTAAAAAAGAATCTTATCACAGTACAGTACAGAAACAAGTTTGAGAGTCATGTTTGACATTAAGAAAATGAGCCCACCATTCAAAGTCTGTATTTCTTACTGAACACATACTGATCTTACTATGGTTACATTGATCCTTTCATCAAAATCTTGTATGGTGGGAGGCTAAGTAGTATCAATCTAAAGGACAGACATGTCCTAATTCTTAGAATTTACAACACAATTGTATTATATGAACAAAAAATGACTTTATGGACATAAATACACTAATGACCTTGATGTGGAAAAGATACTAGGCTATCTAGTGGACTTACTGCAATTGTACTGTAAGAGAAGGAAAAGGAAAAAAATAGAAAAGTGACCACATAAAACAAGCAGATGAATGTAGAATCAGACCAGCTGCAATACCAGCCTCTCCAAGGAAGAGGTTCTAGCTTTAACTATGACAAACACTGTCACTAGAAATGACTAGGAAATGAATTTGCACCTTTATTCTCAGGAGAAAGCATGGCCTTTTGGTGTCCTGATTTTAAATGCCTGTCATCTGTGTCTTTGGAAAAATAAATTTATGTTGTTTTAATCCACGATTGTTTTGGCATTTTTTTGTAGAAGCCATAGACAGTTAATATAATAGAAGGTTTTTATTTTTAAGTAAAACATGTTTGTACCTTTTCACTCCGAAATTCCTATTAAATATATTTTTAAGTTTGTACTTGTAAATAGCTATCCAAACAGAAGGCATGTCTGTCAAGGAACAAGAGCTATTATATGTTTCTGGTTCATATTAAGGTACAAAGAAACTTAAGTTCTGGTCCACACTAAGCCAGAAAAAGTGGTGGTGGATCGATTGAGGTGGTACATGGAAGGGAAGACTGTTTCCCTGTGTTCTCTGTTCCTTTCCAAAGCCCCTCTCAAACTTGCCATTCTAGAGTTTCAGCCAACTCTTCATATCCAATTTCCAGCAAAAACGCTGATGTTTTTGGAAATATGAAACTAAAAAATCTTTCTAGAGAGATCCAGAGTAAAGCTTTAGCATTCCAGGGTATTGAAGAAATCGTGTGTGACACTTCCTGCTCTTCTAAGTTAACATGATACAACTGTCAGTGCTGGGGTTCAAATATGGGGCCTTATGCTTGGCTCTGCAATGAGCTCCACATAAAGCCTTCATAAATCATGCATCAGAATACTTAGCACATTTTGGGTAGTACAACTAAGTGTTTTCTAGGTTCTTCTGCTGTGACTGCAATATATACTGAAAAGCCATACCAGTACTGTGTGATAATTCTAAGTGAATATCTTCAGCCCATAGAAATCACAATTAAGATCCTTCCCCACTGCTACGGAAGGAAAATGTTGCACTGACAGTGTTGTCAAGATACCTCATTTATCAGCCAGCTCTTTGGGGTGAATTGTGTTACATTATCACTAAATCATGCTCTGTGCTGGTTGGTCACTAGTAATGGCATAGGTAACCTGACTGCTAGCATTGTTGTGAATGTCACAGTCAACTGACACATGAAAAATAGCTCTGGAAAATATATAAACTCTTGGGGAGAAGCTGATCCCAGTTACATATAGAACAGTTGCTAAATATTCACTGACTGCCCCAGAGCAGGCTCTCTTTCTCTTTTGCCTTCTCTCAGAATAGAGATAATACGTTGTTTTTTTACATTTCTTGATAACCTTTCCTTTTTCTCCTGAAGCTATATCAAAAATATAAAATCATCAGAACAGACTTTTACATTTCCATTAGAGCAAAATAGCCTCTTTTTCATGTATAAAGTCCAAGGCCAGAAGTACAGCAAAGGACCTGTTACTCTTTAAATGGCAAAAAAATTGTGTCTCTCACTAGAAACTAAAGAGCCCCACACTGCCACTACTCACCCACAGGTTATTTATGATTATCCCTTACCTTACCAACACAGCTTATGAGACATCAAATATTAGTGTTCTATTCTTTCCCATTTTTAATCAGTCTAGTGTTGGCTATCAATGTACAAAATCTGAAATCATCTATAAATATCAATAAATATTAATCAGTTTCTATTGACCAATATTTTATTAGTGCCTATATCAAGAAATTAATCTCTCTGAATACATACTGAATTCTGTAGTACAAAATTGTGTTTTCTGGGTTCCTCTGGTATGGTTGGAACATAAACAGAAAAGTTACACCATGCATTATGTCTTAGTTAGGATTTCTGTTGCTGTGATAAGACGCCATGGCAGTTCTGATAAAGGAAAATATTTAATTGAGGTTGAGTCCCAGTTCAGATGTTTAGTCCATTGTCATTATAATAGCATGCAGTCAGACAGTGTGCTGGCGAGTAGCTGAAAGTTCTGCATCCAGATTCTCCGTAGGCAGCAGAAGAGAGAGTGACACTGGGCATTTGAAACCTCAAAACACATTCCCCAACAAGGCCACACCTCTTCGGAGTGAGTCTATGAGTCATATGAGTTCACAGTAGCCATTTTATTCAGATACCACACACTGTGTGATAAGCCCTAAGGAACATCTTGAGCTTGCCCATCAGAATCAAACAAAGGTATCTACCACTAGGAATGGAAAAATGATGTCCTTGATCTGTGGTTAGCCTTGATCTAGCTAATCATGAATGTTGATGCTATAAAGAAAAAAAGGCCAGATCTCACAAACATGGAACATTAAAAGTCACACTTTTGGAGCTCTTCAGAGGCCTGCCTTCCAAATCCAGAAGTGGGCTGACCTCTTTATAGAAAATATCATCATCATAAGCCAATAGAGCTACATATAACTTCATATTTTTGTTTCTAGGCAACCAGAAAGAACTATGGCAACCATATTTGTTATCCAGGATTCTGTTGTCTTCTAGATCATTTGTTGCAACTTTATACAGCCTATCATTGATTAATAAAACAGTAAAAAAAAACTACGGTTTACTTCCCAGTCAATCGCTGACCATTTGTAGCGTTCAAACCCCATATACCAGGTTTAAAGAAAAACATAAGAGTATTCCTTTTTTAAAACATCTTGTAACTTTATCCACAACTCCAATACATCTGTAAGTAGACAAGATAAACAATCATAAGCTAGAAAATAGAGATTTTTTTCAATAAAATGAAGATGTTAGGAAGTATAAGTGCCTATTATATGCTTGAGTCTATACTAGGTATAATGGCCCAAACATGAATGAACCATTATTTCTTCCCTCCAAACTGACAATCTTGTAAAGGTAGCAGACAATGACTGGTTTTATGTAGTCATAGGATGCATACTCATTGGATAGTCAGATCTGACATATAGCAGTGCACAGGTCCTGTCCTGGGTGACTGCTTCTCCTGTTGCTCTCCTCTGCCTCCACCTCTGTTACTCTCTCCTCCAATGCTCTATTCATTGGCTCTTCTTAAGGAATGAACCTTAATGTTAACTTTCCAACACTACCTTTGCCATTTATCTCATACATGCTATGCACAATATTACTTCTGGTAAATCCCTCAAAGAAGTTAACCAGAAGTAAGAAAGTTGAAAGTTTATCATTACGCTTTACTGTACTCCCCTAAAGGAGCAAGAAACACTATTAATTATGTGTTCAGTGACACTGAGTAATTATTAAATATAATTCTTTAGATTTAACAAATCAAAATACATAATTAAAATCTGACACAAGCATTCTAGTAGTGTATTTGGAGACCAGACCTAGACCTCCAAGTTACTATATTCTACTCAAGAATTGCCTAATAATCTGTCCTGGTTAGTTTTATGTAAAATTGACAGCTCGTAGTCACGCAGGAGGAGGGAACCTCAATTGAGAAAAATGCCTTCATAATATCAGATTGTTGGCAGGCCTATAGAGCATTTTCTTAATCAGTGATTGATGTGGGAGCATGCAGTTCATTGTGAATGGGGCCACCCCAGGAGGAAGGTCCTGGGTTCCATAAGCAGGCTGAGCAATCCATGAGAAACAAGTCAGTAAGCAGTATCTTCCCTGGTCTCTGTAACAGCTTCTGCCTCAAGGTTCCTGCCATGTTTTTGAGTTCCTGCCTTGTCTTCCCTCAGCGGACTGTGTCTTGAGATACGTAAGCCAGATAAATCCTTTCCTCCCCAACTTGCTTTGATCATGGTGTTCCAAAGAAACCCTAAGACACAAGCCCTGATGAAGTATTTATGAGATTAACACTAAAAATGTGGCTTTTTCGGTTCTGTGAACTTTATAGAGAAAACCCTTCTTACACTATCATGCCACACATCTGTGAGGCTCATTATCACATAAGAATCTTCCATTCTCCCCAAAAACTGAATTAGCAGCATGAAAAAGATGTAAAAGGATGCAATAGGCATCCACTGTCAGAGTATTTGCTAACCCTGAAGCAACAGCCTGTACCAATCTTGTCCTTCATAAACCATTTTCTCACTGAGGCTCTTGAGTTTTCTTTTTCACTCTTTGAAGGCCTGACTTTATTCCCTTGGTTGTTTGGTATACACAAGCCTCAAAATTATATTATGGATTTGACAACAATTATTGTAAATCAAATATTTACTTAAAATGTTGATAATCATTGCTCCCTCTCAAAATATTCTCTTTATTTAAGATCAGTTCTATGCATGAAATACACACATATACTTCTTCATTCATATTTTCTGAGAATTGATGCATATAAACCAAAGACAGCAAGAATTCATAAAATTTAAAATGTAAAATACATTTGGAAGTCTGAGAACGGGAGTCTAGAGGAAAATTAGATCTGAGTTTAATACCCAAAACTAGTATTAAAAGAAAGAAACACAGGTATAATGGCATGTACTTGTTTTACCATCAGTGCTGAGGCTGATCATTGGGGCTTTCTAGTCAACCTAGTACACTTACTGAGTTCCAGGCCTGTGAGAGAACCTGTCTGAAAAAGAAAAGACGATAGATGTTGTTGTTGGGCCTCCACATGCATGTGCATGTATGTGCACACACATGTGCATGTGTGCATACACACACAGAGACAGGGAGAGAGAGAGAGAGAGAGAGAGAGAGAGAGAGAGAGAGAGAGAGAGGAGAAAGAGATGTATTATTATATACCTGTGCTTAGGCTACCTATTGCTATGTAAAAAAAAACAACCCCAATTCAGTGGCTTAACATATATGTTGGAAATACAGGATGGTGTTCACTTAGGTTTTCTCAGTGGTGACCTGATGGATTAATTGACCTAAAGATTTATAATAGCATCTTCATTTCTCAACTTCCCACAGGCATCTCTTACTCCTACATGACCTCACTGCTTAGCTGTCTTGGGCATTCACTCACATCTTGATGACAGTTGGTTCCCTTCAAAGTGCTTGTGTGATGAGATTTAGGCAAAACCTCCAAGTCATTTATGACCTTGTTTCATAGCTCATGCAGTGTTGAAAGTGAGTTTTGGGACCATCTCTGAGTCAATGCAAAAAGGAACTGACTGTGTGTACCTGCTGAGAAGCCAGCTTCTCTGTGTGGCCATCTAATGAAAACATCTAGTCTGACCATTAATAGTATTTGTTTAATAATAGTCAAGACTTCAATTTAATTCTAAACTAAATGTCCAAATGTCTAAACTGGTATCCAAAAGTTCAGAAGAGATTATACACAGTTTATACTTCCCAATGATAATTAACATCAAGAAGTTATTTTAACTTTTCAATGTTTATTTCACTAGTAGTTCAAATGAATAAAATGTATTCATTTTTATATCTGCCCTACCTATCACTAAAAGAGCTTTATAAAAAAAAAGACTTAAGAAGAACTGTTTGCAAATCTCCCTAAAAATAACTCTTAAGATAGGAGGAAAGTGGAAAAAAGTTATAGCTCAATAAAACAATAAAAATATCTTAAGACAAAGAACTTTGCCTTTGGTCCAGATTCCTAACAAGCAGCAGAAAGGCAAAAAGCATTAAGGGTAACATGCATAAAATGTACATAAAAATGAAAAGAGCTGTTTCCCGTGACTACAAGAAATATAACAAAACGCGCTAAGGCTTGAGGGAGACAGCTGTGTTGAGGGAAAACTGTCCCTCTAGCACACCATGAAAAGAAGCTCTTCAGTGCTATACGTTTCCATCTCCCTGCCGGAAAGTCGGGCCTGCTTACACTTGAAATCACTGTGACTGTGCATACCGATTGTATGATTTATTCCAGCACTCACAATTTAGTCAGACTTTATAACTTGATTTGGACCTGTCTAAAGATATGATTCTGTTGACTTCTCCACTTCTGTCTTAAAGCAAGCAGATTATATTTGTCAGTTTTTGAATGTTATTAGGTTAATTTAATTTAGGAAAGCTAATTGGTTTAGAGTGTTATTTTTAAGAGGGAAAAATATTGCAACCTTAGCATAGATGGTAAGACTGTGTGCTACCCAACACCACTAAGCATATCTTCTAGTGTTTAGGAAAAAGACAAAGGCTTCTCCTGGAAATGGATATATCATAGCCCTAGGCATGTTTGGGAATCCCCCCCTAGAGTCTGAAGCTTTGCAAATCTGATCAAGAACTGAATTTGTTGATTCCCCAAGACCAAAGATCTTTGTTTCTGTTATTGTGTTAGTAAAAAGTCACTTCTCAGACAGCTAGATCAGATGACATATTGCAAGCTGCTTGTATCCTCATTAAACCTTGCTCATCATGCTGAGAGTATGAATTGATCTTTACAAAACTTTTCAATATGTCAGTTTAAATATACATGTCTGCAATATTAAAAAAATGGGGGTTTAATAGGCTCTACTGATTCCTCATGACTTTCAGTAATTCATTCTGTCTATAATTACTAACACCTCAACAACTAATTCATAACTAGGCTATATCAATAACGTTCATTTTTGCTAAGTAACCACTTAGCATTGTCTCACATGGATTGTGATAATTCAAAAGAAGAGATAAACCACAACCACCACCCCAAATTATTACAATACGGACAGTTTTAGTTTGTAAATTTTCAGGGACAATAAAATTATGTTTTCTCTGTATGTATGACAAATATATTTGCTTTTAATTTAATTAGCATTTTTCAACATGTGACCTTTTAGTACTCGAGGTGTACAGTGTCGGTTAATATTGATCAGAAAATAAGTACTATGTATTAAAAGAGAC
Source organism: Ondatra zibethicus (assembly GCA_004026605.1). Taxonomy (NCBI): domain Eukaryota; kingdom Metazoa; phylum Chordata; class Mammalia; order Rodentia; family Cricetidae; genus Ondatra; species Ondatra zibethicus. The sequence continues at coordinate 31,695 of PVIU01015112.1, forward strand.
AATGTTTCAGAATTTGTCTGTGAAAGCTACTGAATTCCAGGGAATATTTATATAGCTCTATGTCCCTCTAGAGAAATAAACAGGGGCAAGAAGATTGCAGGTACTTCTTTGTAACTCTATATGAAGTAGGAAAAGAAGGAAGCTGGAAATTGACAATGGAGCCAACAATTCAACTGACAATACACTGTGGATGCTGGATTCCTGGTTGTCCTGGAAACAGAAGCACTTCCTCATAATTAGTATTTTTGAATGAGGAAAACTTAAGCAATTGAAGTAACAGAATTCAAAGAATGCATTCTCTAGATGGGGTGGGGGCAGTTGGCACATGACTTACCTTGGCTTCTTTTGTGTGACCCTTAAATAAGAATAGTTTTTATATTTTTAAAGAATTACAGAAGCAAAATGAAAAACAGGATAATAAAGGGGAGAAAAAGGCTATGTACGCTTACTAAAGGCAAAACATTTAAAGGCCTTTCCCAGGATCCTCATACTCTTGATTCAATGACTTTTTGCCTGGGGAGGCTTGCAGAAGATCTGAGGAGAGGTTTGGAAGACATTTGTAAAAGCAACCAAGGAGACAAGTGAAAAAGTATGGGCTTAAATTTTCAAAAGGTCATTCAACTCCTCTTTCTTTGGAAAGGTTATCCACCTATAGCTTATCTGGACCAATCTGATGGCAATTGATCTAATTGTGCATTCAGTGACCTAGGAATAAGGTAACAGTAGAGTCTGTGAGGGTTTTTTTTTCTTGTTTGTTTGTTTTAGGTTTTGCTTTTAATTTTTCTTTATTTTCCTTTGGGGAAGCCGGTGATATGCAAACTGTAATTCTCTGGTGCCCTTGTAACTAGATTCTGAATAATAGGTGCTACTGTTTGTATGCACTTAGATAAGATTTAGAACTAGAAGCCCCTAATCCCTACCATAGTGTTCCATAGTAAAAAGTACCAGTAAGGACTAGAATACCATCCTGTCACCTGTTTGATCAATGCAAAAGGAAATTAGACAACAGTAGTCATGGAAGCTGTAGTAAGAGGAGCGGGCCGCATTCCCAGCACCCAGCTAACTTAACCCCCAAAATAACCACACAGAAATTGTATTAATTAAATTACTGCCTGGCCAATTATATCTAGCTTCTTCTTGGCCAACTCTCACATCTTGATCTAAACCATTTCTATTAATCTGTGTTTACCATGAGGTCATGGCTTACCAGGAAAGATTCAGCATGTCTGACTCTGGCAACTCCATGGCGGCTCTCTCTGCCTGCCTTCTTTCTCTCAGCATTCAGTTCTCCCCCCCCCCACCTATCTAAGTTCTGCCCTATCAAAAGGCCAAGGCAGTTTCTTTATTCAACCAATGAAAGCAACACAAATACAGAAGGACCTCCTACACCAGGAAGCAACAGTGGTGAAAATCTATCAAGTGGTTCCTATTTGTAGTCCTTGCACTAACCCTGATTGTTGGAGTTAAGAGTCAGCTGTTACTGCCTTCTCCATAAATGAATGACAAGAAGACAAATATTCATCAACTCCAATGACTCAAGTAAAAAAAAATACAACTTTTTGAAGCTGTGAGTTTTACTGTGTGCCACAGCTCTCCTTCCAGGAAAAAAAAAAAGAGTAATGTTTGCCTTGGTCAGTAATACCTAGGAGTTTACCCTATGGTAGATGATAGACACCATTTTTAATTCCATAGAATAATAATTCTACTACAAATTCTTCTTATAGTTCTTAGAAATAGTCTACATGCAAAGATAAATGCAATCCAATCAGTAGAAACATACAAAATATAAGCAATATGAAGTATAAGAGACACAAATCATGAAGATTTGATGTGAGGGTCCCATTCGTCCCCAAAGAAAATATAGGCAATGAAGTTTAGCAAGTTTCTTCATCAAACAGTTGAAAGCAAAGAGACAGACAGTCCCTGATTAAAAAAACAGTGAGGTTTATGGTAACAGTAGGAACTAAATAACGAGGCTCTTGGTGAGTCTAAGAAGGTAAAAGAATCAGCACAAACCCTTACCTAATACTAACTACGACCAATATCTTGTGAACAGTCTGATTAAACAAAAAAAATATATAAACAGTTGTGGTTCAGGCTCTGTGCTACACTAATATTCTTGTGATCTTTTTCCGTCTCAAGGGATCATAAACAACAACATTTTTAAGAGGTGTGTGTGTGCTCTGAATTGTAACTTTTGGTAGGATAAGACATAATGCTACATATCTGCATAAACATATTCCTGATGTTCTCTGTAAGAACTTTTTGATAAAGATATATAAGTATTATTTTAACAATGATTTATTTAAAACTAAACTGTAGTTGGATACCTCTTTGCTACATATTCATTCCAGTTTGCTTTGTCATGATGTGATAAACACCATGACCAAAAGCAACTTGGGGAGGAAAGAGTTTACTTGGCTTATAGGTCACAGTCCACAATTAAAGAAAGCAGGGCAGGAACTCAAAACTTAGAGCAGAGACCACAGAGGAAAACTACCCACTCAACTTACTTGCTTACTACCGGAATCACATTCATCTACCTTTCTTATGCAGCCTAGGCCCACCCTCTCAGAAATGGTACCACCAACAGAGAGCTGGGACCTCCTGCATCTTTCTCTCAAGAAGTGGGGTTGAAAACACACAAACACAACAATGGTGACAGTCTCCAAACACCAACTTGTAGGAAAATATCTTCGAATAGCCTGTGTTCCCCAACACTAGACCAGCACTTCTGCATCATACTCACACTTTCAGTTCTGTCACTAACAACATGATTTATTTTATTAATTCACTCAATAATATTTACTAAGCATCTAGCTATGCCAAAAAGTATGCAAAAATGTGTCAATACAATAGAAAAAAAACAGAAAACACATAGTAGGTGGTTTGAATGTGAAATGTCCCCTAGAGGCTTGTGTGTTCAGTCTTCAGCTGGTACTACTATTTGAGAGGGTAGTGGAACCTTTAGAAGTTGGTGACTTATTTCAATAACCAGGAAAATAGCTAATCCCTGCCCTGGTGCCTGGCTAAGTGGTCTTGACATATTGTCAAGAAGAGAAAGAGAAAATTATCCCACCACTACCATTAGACAAAGTTAAAGAAAACAGAACCTCTTCCCAATAACCAAATGTTTGTTAACATAAAAAGAACTTCTAATAATTTCTTGGTCTATGAGACTTATTTGAAAATGGCATCATCTGTGAGTGTGATCAGGCTGAAAGAAAAAGACTGAATCGTCTTTTGTCTTATTTATTAAACATGAAAGCTCTAATGATTCCAAAGTTTTTCAGACATTGCCTCACAAAATAGAACTCCAGTTGGGGTATTGTTTTCCTGGTTGCCTCAAGAGTCCTTCCACCTACCATGACTCAGAGACTACAGGACCTGACAAGGGAGAACCAGAGCATGGTGCTGTCCTGTAGGAATGTATTTCGTGATGGCCAAGTGTCACACGAGAAATTTCTAGAGTTTGGAAAACTTCTACTTTTAGTAGAATGGCAGAGATCCATGATTGTCAACATCACTGTAAGGGCAACGAAAAACTTTAAAAAAATCCCAAAGCATTTTGTAAGTAAACTTACAATCACCTAAGGTTTTGATCAGTTATGAGAGTATGCTGAGGATCATGCTTGTCCACAGTGAAATCTCTGTGAAATAGAGAAAGGGTGGAAGTAAAAAAATACAAACACTGGAAATGCCACAAGGAACTAGACTTATAAATTGCATGTCTGAAGGAGTTCAAGTATTTGTTTATTTTTCCTAAAGGCATTTTCTGAGTGTTGGAACAGTGTTGAAGGCTAAATGTAGGAAGAAGACTAACAGACACAGTAAATTACTAATAAGTTCCCGATAGAGAAGTCAGATGTGTTGGAGAGAGCTTTCCCCAATCATATACCAGGAGTCTCCTCAGGTTGTTGTATTTTTAAGTGCTTGGGTACTTGGGTGTGGGAGCCCACATAAGTAGATCTAGTCCACCTTCACTAAAGGTCAGAGAGTTCAGGCCTATTCTTGCTCCTTCAAGGTTATTGGCAAGAGGTTTGACTTGAGGTGTGGCTACTAACAAGATATCTTGACTTAGGGTTTGGTTATTTGGTGTTCTGGGCATGAACCTATTCCACCTTGACCAAAGGTCAGAGTTCAGGCCTGTTCCTGAATGTGACAGGAGGTTTGACCCAGAGAGTGGCTGCTTACAAGATGCTTGGCATAAGGTGTGGTCACTGCATGTCCTGCCTATACAACAGAATACTTAATTAAGGGTATAGTAGTAGCTTGATGCTTCAGATATGGAAAAGATAATTGCTCCATTTGTTCCCTGTATCATGCTAAAGCAGTCTTTTGCCTTCTTCCCCTCTTTTTTGGATTGGGGTACATAAAGTATATAGAAAATAAATGCAGGCAAATTCAATATTCACTGGATTGCTCTCCTGATTCTATTCTGTGTCTTTGTCTGTTTCCTTTGTATCTCTGTTCTGTTTGTCTGGTGTTTCTAATCTATACACTCCTACCCTGGAATATGCAAACCCAGTTTAGGCTTGGAGCCTGACAGATATCACCCCAATGTCAGACCCCAACTCTTGGGACTTGAAGTTAGAGTCTGGAGCTTTGGTCAGGACAGATATTAATCTTCCAAAAATCTTGAATGATAAAGGCACAGATACTTTTTAAGGCACTTAATTAAAAGCCTGAAAAAGCCCTTGAAGAAAAGGAAGTCAATTCATCTTTACTAAAACTATAATCCTTCCCCAGCCCCTTCAGTTTCTGATGGGCATAAAATGAAGAAATGTTGTTTTAGTTCTTGTGTTAAAGTTTAATACTGTGAGGAAATTTTTATACTGATTTGTGGTTTTAGAGGTTTCAATCAATAAATTGAAATGTTAGGGAGGGCAATGAAGTCAGGAAACAGAGTGAATTTCTAGGCAACCAGGTTTAATCTCTTTCCCCATTAGTTCATGAAGGGCCCAACTTATGTAACAGCATTGCCAACTTCAAGGGCAGGTCTTCCCTGTTTAGTGGCTTCCCTCTTGGTTAGTAAGGCATCCTTACTAATCTTCTAGATAACCCTCAGTCCAATAAAGTTGATAACATTAACTGCCATACTTCTTTTCTGTTCCTATATTAAAATCGGAGAAATTTGAACTGAAGACAATGGAAGTGTTCAAACTATGGCAACAACTGTAGGATGAAGCCAAAGCAGTATTTGGAGGGGAAATTTATAACATTAAAGGAATTTACTAGAAAGAAAATCTAAAATCAATAACCCAAGCTTTTATCTTAAGAAACTAAAAAGGAGAAAGCAGTAAAAACATAAAGAATGTTGAAGAAAAATATTTTTTAATTCTATGACATTTAAAACAATATTATTCAATATTATTGAAAACAATAATAGAGAAATATCAAGAAACATAAAACCAGGTGATCCAAACATACCAAAAAGCTTAAAATATTTAATTATTCTAACCTAGAAAAATGAAAGTACAAATTATCAATGTCAAATATGAAAGAGGCACTATCAATATTGATTCAATGATTATTAGAATGATAATAAATAACTTGAGCAGCACTGTGCCAATAAACTACACAACTGCAGATGAAGTCATTAAAAGGCACCATATACTAATCCTTCAAAAGGAGCAAATAGTGCAAATAACCTTTCATTTCTTAAATATACAAATGAATAATATACAATAGCTAATCCATAGTTAATAAATTTCAACAAATAAAAACATTGATGATTTAACATTTAATTGCTACCCAACACTTAAAGAAAAAATTATACTAGTTTTCTACACTCTAAACAGAGAGTCATCAGAATTAAATGACATCACATAGCAAGTGACCTTGACAAATATCTATAGAATATTCCACTAAACACCAAAGAATAAGTTCTTTTTAGCAACCCACGGCAGCTTATCTAAAATAGACTATATCCTAGGGCACAAAACAAATCTTAAACAATTCATAAAAAATGAAATAACTCCATGTATTCCTTTTGAGCTAATCAAATACAAGTTAGAATTGACAGTAAATTAATCTCTAGTCAATGCACAAATTCATAGTATTTAAACAACTCATTATTGAATGATGGGTGGGTCAAAGAAGAAATCAAGAAAAAATAAAAAAGAAGCAAATGTTTCCTGGAACTAAATGAAAATGAGAACAAAACTGCTGGATATGTAGTGAGTACATAACAAAACAAAACAAAACAAAAAAAAACCCAGAATAAAAATATAAAGAGCACAAATAAATGACTTAATGATGAATTTCAAAAATTAGTAACTCTAAGGACAAACTAAATCAGACCCACTGGATGGCAAAAAGTAATAAAAATCAGAGCAGAAATTAATGAACCGGAAACAAAATCCACAGACCCATAACGTAAAAAGAATGGATTCCTCATGAAGCTGTGAACTTTAGTTAGTAACGGTGTATGTATACTGGTTCATGAATTGTGATCACAATACTTCATAAATGAAAATAATTTATAATAGTGAAACTATTGTGTGGAACAATTTGAGGAGTATTGGTATTAGCTCTTTTTTGAAATTCTGGTAGAATTCTGCTATGGACTACCAGTCTGACAGAGTTTCTCAGTCAGTTCTTGACTTTTATGACCATTACATTCTTGGAGATGACAGGTCTTTCATTTTGCTGACTGTTAGTTGATTTAGATTTGCCTATGTCCTTGTGGCCCAATACTGACAGTACATTTCTGGCAGGAAAATCACATTTCTTCTTATGGTGACCTACCTGCTAACAATTTTGGTTCAAGCCTGATGGGGTACCTCCTTCAGCCAATAACTTTTAATAGGCTAGACCAGGTTGGGACATGACATTTTGGGTACCCAGATAAAACCGCCACCTGCCCAGCTTTTGCTCTCTCTTGCTCCTGCGTTCCACACCTAGAGTTTGGACTTCTCATTCCCATTCCATGAGTTTTCCCCTTACAATAAAAAATAATAATTAAAATCTTTTGGAGTTAATTTTGGATTAGTTGACTCTCGTTTCCACCCCCTTTTCACTCATTCACACATACCCAAGGGGACGGTGTTAATATTGTTTGTGATGGTTTCTGCTAGGATTTTCCACTATTAAAAAATGTGTTTTATGGATGCTTTTTAATGAATTAATACATTGTAAGGAAGCTATGAAACTGTATAAGATTTCTGTCACTCATCAAACTACCAAGATCTTAATTTAGGAAGGTCCAAATTTTTGGCATTGCAATATGAATGATGTTTTCTCCACAATGTGTTAACATTTGATAGTTATTAATTACTTAATATACAAACTGAACCAATTTATAAATGGAGTACAAATATCAATATAATAAGCTTATAATTTCCCAACTATTTTAAGTATCATTTTCATTAGATCATCATCATTCATTATATGTACCTATAAAAGCATCCTCATCCTTCACTGAATGTACCTATAAAAATGAGAAATACATCTAAAGATGTAGGCACAATACAGAGAGATGGAATGCCTTCCTTACTAGTCATGACACCACAGAGTCACTAAATTGAAGACATGTGGTAAATTGGTGGAAAGTGTTCATCAGAATTTCTTTACAATGAGGAAGCTCAGTCACTGGGGCATGCCCTTTGAAGGATATTGAGGCCCCTGTACTTTTCTTTCTCTTTGCTTCCCAATCGCAACGTACTTCATCCATGATATTCTGTGCTGCCACAAGTCCAACAAGGCCTATGTGACTTTAATGACCAACAACTCTAAAGGAAGTAACCTACTCCTGGGATCGGGCTTTATGGACTGAAACCTCAAGCTATGGACCAAACTAAACCTGTCCTAAGGTTAAGTTGATTATCTCAGACACTTTTTATCATAGTGATGGAAAGCAAAATCAATTCCTTGTTTATCCAAGTGAATATGTTCAACCAACCTGATATAATAATTATATTATTTGGAATAACTCTCTATTCAAAATAATACTAAGAGCATAATATGATAGTATTTAAAATCACAAATATATATGTAGAACAAAGTTGTTATTTTTAAACTATAACTCGAGCAGCAGAGTTGTCACTTGGGGTAACAAAAATGTTCTAGAGTGTGGGAAGGATGGCAGTTACAGAAAAATGTACATGTAATTAATGCCATTTAACGGAGCACTTAAGATGAATAAAGTAAACTACACATGTTGTATATACACTGTAACAAGTACAGGGGGAAATGTAACTCGTTTCACTTTCAACGTTTCAATATGTGTATATATTTTTAAGTTTAGGCCAAGTAAATCCTTTTAATCCTTTTAAAATGTGAAAAGCTACTTCTTTCCCAAATTTTCTTATAGTCCTCTTTCTTAATTCTATATTACTTTCTATCGATGCTTTTTATTTCCTCTTTCATCAGATAATACAACTATTGTGAAACCTTCCTCAAAGCTAGGAAGAGGCAATGAGTAACTGGGTAAGCCATTTATTCCACCAACCATTACCCCGACTATGGTGGTTTGAATAAAAATGGCCCCTATAAGCTCGTATGTTTGAATGCTTAGTCACCATGGAGTGACACTATTTACAAAGATTATAAAGATTAAGGTGTGGCCTTGTAGGAGGAAGTGTGTCACTAGGTATTGGTTTTGCCAGGTCAGTCTTTCTTTCTGCCTATGAATCAAGACGTAGCTCTTAGCTACTGCCCCAGTGTCTGCCTGCATTCTGTCATCCTCCCTGCCATGATAATAATGAACTAAGCCTCAGAAATCCTAAGCAAGCCTCCAATTAAATGTTTTCTTTTAAAAGAGTTGCCTTGGTCATCATGTCTCTTCACAGTAATAGAACGGTGACTAAGTAACCAACTAATTTATTTTTTAAACATGGTTTTCACATGTGGGATTTATTAAACAATCACCTTTGTTGTTGAAATGTTTTCCTTGAGCTTTTGTAAAAGCATTGATTGAATCAGCTGTCAGTTGGCAAACTCTAAAGTCACCATTTCATAAGGAAGATGCATCTATTTCAAAAGAAAAGGTCAGTATCAAAAATAGTCATAGTTCTGACTAAATAAAGATTTGAAAAGGCATTACACATTTTGTTTACTGAAATCATGTTTCTCCTCAAAAATAAACACAACAGACACCCTTCACCAGAATAACAACAAGTTTTTGTCAAGAAATAACTTGTTCCAAAATGCCAATACAAGCAGTAGGGATAAATCCTGATCTCACTGCCAGTGGCCTCACATACAACTGCCCCAGCCATACAAATGTCACCCACGTTCAGAGCGTCTACTTTGGTCCTATTCTGGTTCCCCCACTGTCAGACCAGAGTTGGTGAACTCCATTAGGGTATCCCTATCATGATCTTGACCCCTTTGCTCATATTATCACTCCTCCCTCTTTCAACTGAACTTTTGGAACTCAGCCCAGTGTTCCGCTGTGAATCTCGGAATTTGGATGAAAGTACTATGGTGACATTTAAGATAGTCATTAATTTAAATACTGGGCAAGGCCAGTTCAGGCACCGTCTTCGTAAATGCTAAGGATCTTAGCTGAGGTCATCCTTGTGCATTCCTGGGAATTTGTCTAGTGCCAGGTTTCTTATTGGCATCATAATGGCTCCCTCAATAAAGAAATCTCTTTTCTTGCTCTCCCTTTCTGTCCTTCCCACATCGTGACTATCCATTTCCCTCAAGTTTGCCTCATCCCCTTTTATCCTCCCTTCTCCCCTTACCCTTTGCTCACAATTTTCTCAGTTCTTGTCTATTTCCCCTTCCCGGGGGGATCCATTTATGTTTCTCTTAGAGTTCTCGTTCCCTAGCTCCCCTGAGGTCATAGGCTACGGGCTCGTTATCCTTCTATTTATTTCCAATATCTACTTATGAGTGAGCACATACTATGTTTGTCTTTCTGGGTCTGGGTTACCTCACGCAGGATGGCTTTTCTCTAGATCCATCCATTTCCTTGCAAATTTCAAGATGTTATTGTTTTTTACGCAGAGTAGTACTCCACTGTATAAATGTACCACATTTTCTTTATCCATTCTCAGATCTTCGCCTACTATAGACATTATATTCTGAGCCTTGAGGGGTACTGAGGCTGGTACTCAAGGCCTATGATGGCTGTACAAGTTTGCACTCCCACCAGCAATCCTCTCCAGCATAAGCTGGTATTGGTGTTTTTGGTCTTAGGCATTCTGACTGATATAAGATATAAGATGGTATGCCTACTACTTGTACTGGCAATTTAAACCCATTCTCTTTGGAAGGATAGCTTACCCAGTCTGTATATAGTGGGGAGGGCCTTGGTCCTGCCTCAAAACAATGTATTAGACTTGGTTGACTTCCCATGGACAACCTTACCACCTCTGAGGAGTGGATGGGGGAAGAAGGTAGAGGGAGCAGGAGGAGGGTAGAGAGTGGGAACAGCGACTGGTATGTAAATGAGAAAGGATAGTTTTAACATAATTGATTAATTAAAAATGAAAAAAGAGAAATAACTATGCTTTACATTTACAATGGTACATTTGTCTGTGACAAGGTTACAGTGTCCAAATGCAATAATAATAATTCGTGATTGTCTCGTGGGCCCCAAGTTTCTGGATGCACTGCTGCTCTGGGTGGAACTTGCCCTGTGACAGGATCAATGGATTTTATTCATATGTTTTTTAAATTGATATTTATTGAGCTCTACATTTTTCTCTGCTACCCTTCCTACCTCTCCACTCCCATTCAACTGTCCCCCAAGGTCCCCATGCTCCCAATTTACTCAGGAGATCTTGTATTTTTCTACTACCTATGTAGATTAGATCTAAGTATGTCTTACATAGGGTCCTCATTGTTGTCTAGGTTTTCTGGGATTGTGTTTTATGTGCTGTTTTTCTTTGCTTTATGTTTAAAAACCACTTATGAGTGAGTACATGTGATAATTGTCTTTCTGGGTCTGGGTTACCTCACTTGAAATAATGTTTTCTAGCTCCATCTATTTGCCTGCAAAATTCAAGATGTCATTAATTTTTTCTGCTGTGTAGTACTCCATTGTGTAAATGTACTACATTTTCCTTATCCATTCTTTGGTCAAGGGGCATTTAGGTTGTTTCCAGGTTCTGGCTATGACAAACAATGCTGCTATGAACATAGTTGAGCACATTGCCTTGTGGCACAATAGAGCATCCTTTGGATATATACCCAAAAGTGATATTACTGGGTCTTGAGGAAGGTTGTTTCCTAATTTTCTGAGAAATGGCCACACTGACATTCAAAGGAGCTGTACCAGCTTGCATTCCCATAAGCAATGCAGAAGTCTTCCCTTTTCCCCATAACCTCTCCAGCATAAGTTGTCATCAGTGTTTTTGATCTTGGCCATTCTTTCAGGTGTAAGAGGGAATCTCAGAGTTGTTTTGATTTGCATTTCTCTGATGACTAAGAATGTTGAACATTTCCTTGAGTGTCTTTCAACCATTTTAGATTCCTCTGTTGAAAGTTCTCTGTTTAGGTCTTTACTCCATTTGTTCTTTTGATGACCAATTTCTTGAGTTCTTTGTATATTTTGGAGATCAGAACTCTGTCTGATGTGGTTAGTGAAGATCTTTTCTCATTCTGTAGGCTGTCGTTTTGTCTTGTTGACCATGTCCTTTGCTTTACAGAAGTTTTTCTGTTTCAGGAGGTCCCATTTATTAATTGTTTCTCTCAGTGTCTGTGCTGCTGGGGTAATATTTAGGAAGTGATCTCCTGTGCCAATGTGTTCAAGTGTACTTCCCACTTTCTCTTCTATACGGTTCAGTGTGGGTGGCTTTATGTTGAGGTCTTTGATTCATTTGGACTTGAGTTTTGTGCATGGTGATGGATCTATTTTCATTCTTCTACATGTTGATATCCAGTTACGCCAGCACCATTTATTAAATATGCTTTCTTTTTTCCATATAATATTTTTAGCTTCTTTGTCAAAAATCAGGTGTTTGAAGGTGTGTGAATTGATATTCGAGTCTTCTATTTGGTTCTATTGGTCCTCCTGTCTGTTCTTATGCCAATACCAGGCTGCTTTCAAGACTATAGCTCTGCAGTAGAGTTTGAAGTCAGGGATTGTGATGCCTCCAAAAGTTCTTTTATTGTACAGGATTGTTTTGGCTATCCTGGGTTTTTTGCTTTTCCATATGAAGTTGAGTACCATTCTTTCAAGGTCTGTGAAGAATTTTGCTTGGATTTTGTTGGGCATTGCATTGAATCTGTAGAGTGCTTTTGGTAAGATTGCCATTTTTACTATGTTAATTCTACCTACCTAAGATCATGGGAAATCTTTCTAGTTTTTGGTGTATTCTTCAATTTCTTTCTTCAAAGATTTAAAGTTCTTGTCATACAAGTCTTCCACTTGTTTGGTTAGAGTTCCTCTGAGATATTTTATGCTATTCATAGCTATTGTGAAGGGTGTTGTTTCTCTGATTTCTTTCCCAGCCCTTTTATCATCTGTGTACAGGAGGGCTACTGATTTTTTTTAGTTAATCTTGTATCCTGCTACATTACTGAAAGTGTTTATGAGTTGTAGAAGTTCCTTGGTAGAATTTTTGGGATCACTTATGTAAACTATCATGTAAACAGTGAGTTTTACAGTTGAGATGACTGAGGTTTAGAGATTCTCAGAATATTACCCAACATCAAAATTAGATGCCTTCCATCTCAGATTCTTTGTGTTACCCCAACATTATATTCCTACCACCATGGTGCATGCTACCTGACTCCACAATGCATCAATAGTTATATCATGTATTATTAGCAGCAAAGGTTGGTAGAATGGCTCTCTGGAATGATTTCACTGTGACCAATGTAGAAACACAATGGAGAAAGTACTTTGTTTTCCTGGTGGCCACTGGAATGCTTCTCGGATAATACCAAAGGATCATTAAGTTCTCCTCATTAGATCTACCACTTTTGCATCATTTTTATCCTCTTTGATCCTTACAATACTTCCATGATGTAATAATAAGACAAAGGTTCACATGCCCATTTATTTGACAGGAGAAACCAAAGCTCAGAGAACCCAGCAAACCCTCAAGGTATGTGGTAAGGTGTATTTGATTTGGGAGATAATGCTGAGTGCCTACATCATCTCAGTCTAAATTACAGTTAGTGAAGGGGGATTCCATTTTGACTCATGCAGGAAAGCATCTCAGAATCTTACTGGTGACCACTAGCGTGCTCCTCATATAACAGTGATTCACAACGTTCTCTAGAGTGGACTTTGTGATACACTAGTAGATATATTTTGCATTTTCAGTTCACTGATAAAAGCTTGGTTCTATTTTGTTTAGGGTACTATTATAAAAGGTGAATGAAATTATGAAGGATTTCCTTATCAATATTATATGAAGTTTCTAAAACCCACTGATAGACCTTCGTCGCTAAAACTATTGACCAATCAAAATATTTCTCATTTTTACTTCTAGATAATACATTTCCTAGAAAGTTATTCTCCACAGTACTATTTGTTTTAATATATGTGAGTTGAATTCAAGAAATCCTTCATTTTCACACTGAACATCAGTAATGCCTAAGCTACAAGCCAGTTAGTGAGGAGAGGAACTCAGTATTTTTTTCAGTTTCTTTTATTTATTTTAATACCCTAAAGAATAAAAATGAAGAGTTTTCTCTTGAGGAAAACAAGGAGTTGAAATATTTTCTGCCAAAAGAAAAGTTATTAAAAAGGTAAAGTATGTGCACTGAAATTTGAAGAACCACCCTTTGTGCATGGAGATTGAATTCCCACTCAGTAATTGTATAAATCATGTTGATGGGTCACTGCTTTCCACTAAATGAATAAATTATAATTGCTAAGCACTGAGAATACCCTTGCTCCATGTACACGTCCTGTGGTCCCCACTGAAATCTTGTTCTCTTGAACCATGTGTTCCAGCCTCTGGCTGCCAAGTGTTTTTATGTCTTCAATAAACTAAGCTGAACCAAGCTATTATTACTGAATTGCAGGCTATTAGAAGCTGAATGTAGCTGTTGGTGTATCACCAAGGGAAATAAAATCTTATTATGTTCATTTTGTATGTAACCTAGACAGTTGCATTTGCAAGCTATCAGCATATGCAAGAGCCGTTTTAGATCTGGAGGGGTAGCAGAGGAGGTCATGTCATGGTATCCCTGACTGTTTTCAATTCCTTGGACACCTGGCACAGAATTAAGTATTCAGAAATTAGAGGATCAAAGACTTCTTCCAGTCTGCTTCAGTTGTTTCAAGCAATTAGCAGAAAAGTGGTAAATACATAAAGTAAAGGAGCAGAGGCAAGGCAAGAGAAGATGAACTGCATGTGAAATACAACTGCCTATTCCATCACTAAGGAGTTTATTGAATTGCTGAGAAACATTTATTTTAAAATATTTTGCTAAACAAAAAGAAAAATGCTTCCCAATTATCTACTAAGCAAAATAGCATAATATTGGCCACTATCTCTATTGCCATTAAGTTAAAGCCAGAAGTAGACAAATGATTAAATCCACATTAATTATTGAAGTACCTTGAGTACTTGAGCCATATCTTGAAGACAAGAGCCATATCTAAGTAATCCAATAGAACACAAGGCTCCCAAGCTATGTAAATTCTTGTGGAGAATGGCTGCATAAATTTTGGTTGCTTCCTCAAAATTTATTTGAATTATTGAAAGACTGAAGTTAATATCTTTATAAGCTGTTTTTAAAAAAAGAATAGAATTTTAAATGTATTATTTAAATAGAATAAAATGTATTATCCCAATTACTTTGTTAGTGGTTATGTGGCCAAGTTCTTCTACTTCAAAAAAGATATGGCCCCTATCCAATAAACTTTAGAACTTCTCAATACAAAATGGTTTATGCTCAAGCCTATAACCATAGTTTTAGAAAAATATGTACCTATAATTTTTATACTGTTCAGGTCTCTCTAAAAATCTCAGTCAAAATGTCAAGCTAGAGCCAATGCACCTAAAGAAATAGTTGCCCATTTACTTTTATTAGAAGAAAAACAATATTCTAAAAAGAAAGCAACCATGTAAAAAATAGAAATCTGAGTGTTTGGTCCATTTTAAAAGACTGCCAGTGTTTTCTTTTGCAGTTTTTACAGTTACATAAAGCCCACAGAGGCACTTCCAATTGATTTAATAAGAACTGCTTTTCCACCTGCAGCAGATGAAACAATGCCCTCTCAATCCAGTAAAAATCACTACATCTTAATTCTGAGACCTATGCAACCTTTCATGGTATCAGTACAGAAGAAATTCAGTTATCTAATGAACTGATTACAGAACTGGAGGATTACCTGAAATCATCCCAGATGACCTGAGGGCAAACTCAAGTGTTCATAAAAGAATGACACCCATGTTCCCAAAAGATTGGTTATGAATGTTTATTATCATATAACGAAGTTGGTTATAAGTTGTTATTGATCATATATTTTTTAAAAAAGCTAAACAAAAGAGTTAAATTCAGAGACCTATTTCTAAAGGATAAAAGGGGGACATGATATAGATATGATAGGAAAAAGTTAGATTATTGAATCTACTTTAATCAAAGAAACAACTGTTAATTTCAAAATACTTTACCTTGGCATGAGTTTTGGTTTACTGATACAAATTTAAAGTTAAATTTGTTATATTGAATGTATGTTTCTGCTCTTGCTTAGGTTATTATGTTTATGTAGCTCAGTTAAAGATACAATATATAATTAAGAAATACAGATTAATAGTCATCTATATTAGTCAGACTTACAGTTATGTTAGGTATGCTTTCAAGGTCATAAACAGATATATTGAGATAGATAGATTGTCTTCAAACCCTTCAAAGTCCTACAGGACATGGAATTTAATATGTTTAATAGCATAAGACTTTTCTTGACAGTGAGATACATCTGCTTCTGGCAGTACCAATTTACTTCTGAGAAGATGATGGGCATTGAAGAACCTCCATACAAAGTTTGTTTTTTTGTGGCAAAAGGTTAGTCATTTGAGCAAAAACCTACTCTTGCCTCAATTGCTGGCAATATGCTGTCCAAACTGAACTAGGAGGATGAAAAAAAAAAAGAAGGAACTACCAAACTTTGCCAAGACAAGGTAGGACAGTAATTCAAACTTTCTACTTCACGCAAAAGTATGTTAGATATTCTAGGTATAAAGGCCAGGAATGGATGCCCCAATGTTTCAGAAAAATTGGGTGCCTGTCCAGACAGATAGCTGTTGATGTCATTTGTTGCTTGCTATGCACCTCTTGCTTACTCAGATAATATTATATGCTTCTGAGGTCTTCAACAGAATTGAAGATTAGATAGTTATAATTATAGTTTTTCTTAGTTATGATAAAAAGATAAATGTGAAACTTTAGATTCACCAAGAAAAGATAAGAAATGGAGTATCTTCTTTAATTTTGCCAAATACAAATGGACTGGATATTGTAAATGTGATTCTTACTTGATAACTGTGGCTTTTATATATGTTTTTGCTATGTTAAAACCTTCCTTTTTAATTAAACATAAAGGGGGAAATACTGTGGAATAATCATGTGTACTGTAAAAATGTGTTGCTTTCATTGTTAATAAAAAAGCTAACTGGCCAGTAGCCAGGTAGGAAGTATAGGCAGCACTACCAAACTAAGGATGCTGGGATGAAAAAGGGTGAAGACAGAGGAGTTGCCAGCAGACACAGAAAGAAACAAGATGGACATTCTGTACTTAGAAAAGTAACCAAGCCAATACCAAGCTGTTTTCATTACTATAGCTCTGTAACAGAGTTTGAAGTCAGGGATGGTAATGCCTCCGGCAGTTCCTTTATTGTATAGGATTGTTTTGGCTATCCTGGGCTTTTTGTTTTTCCATATAAAGTTAGTTATTGTTCTCTCAAGGTCTATGAAGAATTTTGTTGGGATTTTGATGGGGATTGCATTGAATCTATAGATCGCCTTTGGTAGAATTGCCATTTTTGCTATATTGATCCTTCCAATCCAGGAGCATGGGAGATCCTTCCATTTTCTGGTATCATCTTTGATTTCTTTCTTCAAGGTCTTAAAGTTCTTGTCAAATAGAACTTTCACTTCCTTGGTTAGTGTTACCCCAAGATACTTTATGCTATTTGTGGCTATTGTGAAAGGTGATGTTTCTCTGATTTCCCTCTCTGTTTCTTTATCCTTTGTGTATATACTGATTTTTTAAATTGATTTTCTATCCTGCCACTTCACTGAAGGTATTTATCAGCTGTAGAAGTTCTTTGGTAGAGTTTTTGGGGTCACTTATGTACACTATCCTATCATCTGCAAATAATGAAAGTTTGACTTCTTCCTTTCCAATTCAAATCCCCATGATCTCCTTATTCTACACCAATGTATTTTAAACTGGTCTTGATTTATGACTTTCTCTGTTCTGTAAAACTATAAATGTTTGTGAAAGTACTCCCACAATGGAACACAGATTTGCACCACAAATCTGTATTCCTACACGATAGTCGTTCAGCATGGCTCCAGAATAAACAATTTCTTATTCCCATTAAGGTAAGAGCTGTGATTTTATTGTCAAAACTTCAAAACTATAAAATGATCAGGAGTAGGCCTGCTTTTGGGACCGGGAACCTCGCCCAACCAGCTTCCGTGGATTCATCTGGACCCTGTCCCGGCTGCACCTGAGCTCGGCCCACCCGGGCTGAGGCCTTGGGGGAAGGACGAGTCCCCTGCTAGGGGGCCTCCTTTGTCCCACGGAGCCGAGCAGAGAGGAGCGGGCAACCCTCAGTAGGCCTGCCTTTGGGTCCGGGAACCTCGCCCAACCAGCTTCCACTGATTCATCTGGACCCT